>WMED01021900.1:0-11802 GCA_019650415.1 Pipa parva | reverse complement strand
GGATTCGTTACGAATCGAAGTTTTAGTGAAATTCGGAACGAATCGCTTCGGCCATCTCTAGTATTTATCAACTCCCTGCTAACACCTGATTTACAGTCTCAAATTTCTCTTGGCAATCTCCTTGTGGATGGCACCAGCTCAAATTAAATCTTGCTAAAACGGAATTGATTATCTTTTCACCTAAACCTGGACCCGCTCCTACCTTTTACATACAAGTTGATGGTGTGATTATGAATGTATATATAATTTTATTTATAAAGCACCACAAACATATGCAGCACTGTACAGTTTACAGTAGAATAAAAATAACATACAGACATTGGAAATTGCATTAAACGATACAGTTGTTAATTGTTTAATTGATTATCAACCCTGTAACCTCTGTACATTGTCTTGGAGTGATTTTTGACTCTGCTCTTTCCTTCTCTAAACACATCTGTTCCACTGCTAAATCCTGACAATTTTTTCTTTGCAACACTGCAAAGATCTGCCCCTTTCTCTCTTGCTCCACTGCTAATACCCTCATGCATGCTCTCGTCCTATCCTGCTTGGACTACTTCAGTGTTCTTCTGTCTGGCCTTCCAGTTTCCTACCTCTCCCTGCTCCAGTCTATTCTAAATTCTGCTGTCAGAATTCTCTCTCCCCAGAAGGGACAGCCTTTCTCTCAATCACTCTCTGCTCCCTGGCTCCCTGTAAGTAAACAAATCAATTACAGGTAGTCCTCGGGTTTCGTTGTTTCGGGGTTACGACGCTTTATATGATGCCTTGTTCCGACTTACATGGTTTTGCGACGTAAGTCGAACTGCGTGCAACCATGCCTTGTTCCGACTTACACGGTTTTGTGACTTAAGTCAAACTGCATGCAACCATACTGTATGAACATATGATCCGACTTACATTGAAATTCGGTTTACGACGCCACGTAAGAACGGATCAAAGTCGTAAGTCGAGGACTACCTGTTCAGTGTTCTCCTTTGGACATTTAAGGCACTTCACTCTGTTGCCCCACCCTACATTTCCACACTCGTATGCCCATACATCAACTATACTCCTCTCAAAGCAACCAGCTTTACATGCCACGTACTAATACTGCCCTTTCTCGTCTTAAACCCTTTTTTCTCTCTGCCCCTCACATCTGGAATTCTATACTCCTTTATCTTTGCCAGGAACATTCCCTCTACACGTTCAAAACTAAACTGAAGTCCTATCTTTTGGAACACTAGCATTGATTTTTATCAATGATTTTTATGTACATACCTTAATTTAACTTTAGTTATTCATGCTTAATATCTGTATTTATTGACCCATTTATTTGTATTTATTGACCATTTATTTATGTCTCAACACATTGCACAGCTCTTATTGTCCTTCTGTCTGTGTATGTAAGTCTTCCTCCCATTTAGATTGTAAGCTCTACAGGGCAGGGACTTCCAACCTCTTGTGTCAACTTCAACCTAGCACAAAAAGTGATGTATCCTTGAGATATTTTACTTGTATTGTTTAATGCACTTATCCCATGTCTGTATTGTACTTGTATTGCTAAACTGTACAGTGCTGTGTAAATTTGTGGCGCTTTATAAATAAAATTATATATACCTACATAAATACGTATTTACTGCTCTACTTTATAATAAACTAAAATAGACCCAAAAACTTGGAATTCTCCTACATTTCCATCTTCTGTAAACTGTACTAGTAACATTTACTCCACTGAACTGCAGTGACTAACATACAGTGACACTAATACAGTAACACAAAGCTACAACAATATGCACTGACACACAAGGGGCATACTTACTGGGACTGTTTCAACCAGATCGATTGGTTTCATTCCATTCCGCTGTTAATTTTAATTTCCCTGATTTATAAATGTTTCCCCGTTGAAAAAAAATCGTTACCAATAAATATGGATTAGGGGAACATTTTGTAGTGTTTTTTCTATGAGGGTCCCTTCCATTACAGATCGATATGGATTTGTAGAAAAATAGAGGAATCGTAGTTGCATACAGATTTAGGGGGAATCCAAATTTAAATTGGGGGTTATTCACTAAGGTGTGAATTCGACGGTTGAATTCTCAAACAGAGGAATCCCATAGCAAATCCATAGCCGTGACAATTTTAAAGTTGCGGCTGTCTCTACATTTCCATAGTAACATTGTGACTGCGACAATATTCTCATTACAAAGAGGTGACTGCGACGGTAACAGTCTATTGCGACTGTCTTCAGCTGGCGAATTCACACCTTTACGTAAGAATTCGGACTTTAGAGAATAACCCCCTTAGTTCCTTACATAAAGGGAAAGAGCTGAAAAGGATTGGTACAGTGGTAGCGATGGAGGATTTTATTAACCTGAAATATACAGGATAAATGGTACTGCCAGAACAGCCAAGGGGAAAAGATAAATGATAAAAACCATTGTGGACTTCTTCCAAAAACATGTAGAGTGGGAAAATGTAATTAATACATTTACAGATGGGCCCTATATGGCGGCCTAAGTCTAGATACAATACAAAATAAGACATGAGGACCAGATGGTTTACATTCACAAAGCCCCAAATGAGCTAAGTAATGAAGTAAAACAATTGTGGTATTTATATATATATATATATATATACAAACATCAACATTTCTCCAAATAACTATAAATCTCAGAGCCTCACTTCTACTTTTGGTAAGATACTTGATCTAATGTTTAGGGATCACATACAAGAGTATGAGAGAAATTGTGTTTTATGTGATAGCATGGATTTATAAAAACTGATGGCACCTAATAAATCGAATCTCATGTTAGGAGGAAGTATGTAGAAACTTGGATAGAGGAGTGGCTCTGTATAGAATATTTTTAGAAAACGAAAAAATTATATATATTTTCACAAATGCCTGTTGTGAAGTCTGTTAATTTAGAAAGTACAGTTTTGCAAATAGATTGAAAACTGGATAATGGCCATCTCCAGAGAGTTGTGGTCAATGGTCTTTACTCTGAATGATCCAAAAATGTAATAATAAGTGGTGTAACCCAGAAATGTGATTTAGAACCATTATTGTTTAATTTGTTTGTAACTGATAGAGAGCTTGGGATAAAAAATATAGCTTCTCTGCTTGCAGATGACTACAAAGTAATGTAGTGAAGTAAAGTTTATGGATAAAGTAGGCAAATTATAAGATGACTATGACATAATGAAAAAAAATCAGTTTTAAACTAAATTTATTAAACACGGAAAAGCCGGTTTCAGCTTTTCTGAGTTTAATCGGGCAAACACTTGGAAGTTTCTCGCGGTAAGTATCACGAGATTTGTTTCGATCGATACTTACCAAGAGAGACTTATTCCACTGAATATATCCATGGAAAGGGTAGCCATATTTTACATTAGTGTAGTATAACTACCTTTCCATGGAAATATTCATTGGAAAAAGAAACTTCCCGGTGTTCGTCCGATTATTAAACTCAGGAAAAACGAAAAGAAGCTTTTCCAAGTTTTTAATAAATTTCACCTGTAGACAAATGAAAAGTTATACATCTTAGATTATAAGCTCCATTGGGCAGGGACCTCCAACCTCTTGTGTCAATCACAACCTAGCACTTAATTTGATATATCCTTGTGATATTTTACTTGTATTGTTTATTGCACTTTTCCCTTGTCTGTATTGTACTTGTATCACTGAATTGTACACCTTAATAAAGTTGACAAAGGTATTTTCTTGTATAAGAAGTGGCAATGATTCAAGAAAAAAAAGATATTATTTTGTCAATGTACAATTCGTTTGTAAGGCCTCACCTTCAATATCCAACAAACTGTAGGCACTATCTGAGAAAACAGATATCCCGAATCTGTAAGGGGTCCACAAAGCGCAACAAAGTGATAAGAGGAATGGATGACCTTGACTATGAGAAGAAAGAATGAAACTTATTCAGCCTTGAGAAATAGAAATTTAGTGCGGACAGGGTCGCCTTATAAAAATCTAGAAATAGAGTTTATAAGAAATATCGTGATAGGCGGTTCCTTTTCAGAACAGCACAAAAGACACATGGCCACAACATTTACAGTTTGGTGTATAATTGTTTTAAAAATACATAATGTTAATAATTACCCCTGAATATCTTTAGCATAATGCAATATGAAATGAACAGTTTTTTTTAATAGCAGTGGCTGTTTTTTTTTTCATTAACTGTATTGCAAAGTAACAATCACAATGAATTCTCAGACAGAAGCTAAAGCCACAGGCTGACTGGCAAATAATCTCTTTCAGTCAGGCTATCAAGCTTACCCTTCAGCAGGTCCAGCTCTTCATTTCATAATGAAACAGATTAGTACATAGCCTCCACTGTAGGCGTTTTAAACGGCCCCCTTCTGTTCTTGTCACGTCAATATAACATCCTCTGACTGCACTGACTGGGTGATCATAGAAACCATTGTTCTCAACTTAAGGTGTATCCTTTTCTTATTATTCATTATTTTTAGTATTTATATATATTTATACAACCAACGTAAAGACCACTCTGAGAGACTCTCAAAACTTTAATGTTATTTATTATAATTGCAGTAAGTGCAAGAGTTCAATCCTTCTTAAAGTGGACCTGTCAGGGTCTACTCCGATGCTTGACTTGAATCTCGTCGGGTTGGGCTGGGCTAAAAAGATGACTGATATTACAGTTCCTCTAATCAGATCCCTTAAATCATGATCTAGCAGGGATCTGATTGGAGGAGCTATAATGTCAATCATCATTTAGCCCCACCTAACATGACTTGAGATTCAAGTTTGGCATCGCAGCAGAAAATCAGCAGGAAGTTTGCTTATTTTACTACAGTCTTAGTTGAATGCTTTTAGCATCCAGCAAGGACAACTCTATGTTTCCTTAAAAAAGTCTGTCAAGTGGACTTGACAGGTCCAGTTTAAGTGACACACAAGCTGTCGTTGACACAGAACACTGATTCTAGACGGATCTGTTTCAAATTTTCTGGCCCTTATCAGTAGAAAGCAGGCAGTTCTACGTTGTTTAAAAATATAATAGACTAGCAAACAGAAAAACTGTTAAAAATGATTTAACACGAAGAGATTCTCGTTTCCCTATGAAGCAGTCGAACAAGAAACTGGCCATGTCTCCAATCAGGAAGTGGACTACCAAAGTATACTAATGACGCTCTGGTCAAATTACAGGTCCCTTTCCTTTTCATAAAGGTAGACAGAGATGCTACATTATAGCAGACTACTGGATATATGCTACATTTCCAGAAATAGTCTTACTATACTTAAAGTATTCCTTATCAAAGAGGAGCTACTAAGGAAAGGGGTAGATATCCAAAATAGATCAGTGGCTATTCCTTTGAATTTAAATGCTTTTTAATGAAAATATTTTGTGTACATTTTAGAGGTTATTTGTGGGATTTTCCTAGCTTTATTATTTGTAAGAGTAGGGTATTGTGTGTTAGATTCTAAAGAGAACTGTGAGGAAGAATCACAAAGATAATTTAAGCTTATATCTACATCCAGAAAAGCAGAGGCTTCACCCTGAAATAGATAAAAAGGGTATAGGAGGAAATGGAAGGGTAACAAAGGAAACAGCTAGGAGGAATGTGAACAGGAAGTGAAAGAATATGCAATGTTCGAAATGTATAGACATCAGGCAAGAAGGAACATGCAAAAATGAATTAAAGCCAAATGGTCAAAGATGGTCAGCAATGTTTGTAATTCAATCAATTTAAGCAGGAGTTACATTTTGGCACTTCTCGTTTGCTTTGAAAGGTGATGATGGAATCGATAATTTTTTTATTAGGTAAATTTGTAAGGATTGTAGGACATATATTTATTAAAGTCAGAAATTGTTCCCACGAGATTACTGTGCAAGTTTTTTTGATTGAGTTTTTTTTTATCTAAATTTTTCAATTTTTTTCGATGGAAAAAAAAATCAAGATTGAAAAAGTCATGCAGTAATCTCATGGGAACAACGCGAGATCTAGTGTGATAAACTCATTAAAGACCGTGAGCGCTCTTTCCGACTTTAATAAATTTCACTCTAGGATTGAGTCATATGAGTTCCCTACCAAGATTGAGGAACTGCTATGTTAAAATGGAAAAGCTTAACCTTACACCTTCTTCCCTCAAAATGTCAGCAAGTGGCTTAAGTAAGCACTTTTTATTATTTATTAAAAAGGCCAATAACAAGAGAAAATTGCTATCTTGATTGGCATGGCAGTTTGCTACGTAGTACAGGTAGTCCTCGGGTTACGACGGCCTCGAGTTACGTCGTTTCGGGGTTACGACGCTTTATACGATGCCTTGTTCCGACTTACACGGTTTTGCGACGTAAGTCGAACCATATTGTATGAATGTGTGATCCGACTTACATCGAAATTCGGTTTACGACGCCGCGTAAGAACGGATCAACGTCGTAAGTCGAGGACTACCTGTATAGAAAAAACCCCGAAACTTTCATCATTGTTCTACAGCAGCATCATGTTGGAACTTCTTAGGTCAGTAGCATCTTATTTAACAAAATAGTTTTTTAGTTTTTGAACTATGGGCTTTCTTCCACTTTTCCATCATAGCAGTTTTGGGAAAACCTTATCTATCTGTCTATCTATCTTCCATAAAACAGACATATTTTGTTACAGAGATAACTATACGCTATCACTGAAAATATGTACTGATGATTTCATTATATATTCTTTTAACTATAACATATGTTAAAAATGTGGCAATTCACCCTTCTTAGTTTTGGGAATAGATAAAATGCCATTGCTTCCATCATTTTGCAAAAAACCTGTTATGTGAGGCATTAAAGGGAAAGTTAAAAGTAAAAATTGAAGAGACATGACACCGTGCCCTCTTATTTTATTTTTAACAAGCATAGAAGTTTGTTCAACTTTTGACATCTTCTTTGGAAATTTCAGTCAAAGAATAAGCAGAACCATGTGAAGCCTTGAGAAAGAGAGAGAAAAAAAATTTGAAAAGGAAAAAGGGGTTAGAAAATAGAAAAATGTAAGGTTTGGGATAAATGATGAATGTTATATTCAGTCAATTTACCATTCTACTCACTTACTGGAAGCAATGTATTCATGTATGGCAGTGAAATAATGAAGAGTAACATTGACAGCAAATGATCAAAACAAACTAATGGCTTAAAAAAAAGATGTTCTACAGGTAAAGCATTAAATGAAATACTGAGTTAATAATGAACAGAAAACAAAATAATTGACCAATTCATTTCGATGAAATTCTGTTGGATTCTTTCCCTTTTATAAAAAGATATATCCTTCCTCTCTCCATTATCAATCAAGCTGTAGAATCAAAATATATTATGGAAGAAATGTGGAGGTATTTTAGTGGGAGCACAGAGTAACACAAAGGGGGTAATTCACCATTGAGCGAAATGAGCTCCGAATCTTCACAAATTGTGCTATGCGCTCGCTGATGTCCTGCACGCGGACATCAGAGAACGCTTTAAAGGGATTCCAGTCTCAACGAGAGCACTCGAGTCGCCTCATCGAGACTGGAATCCCTTTAAAGCAGCGGTTCTCAACCTTCACGTGGTGACGTTCGGCCGAAACGTCATCACGCCGCGCGTCACGTGATGACATTTACTGCTGATGTCAGAGGTTGAGAACCGCTGCTTTAAAGCATTCGCTGATGTCACGTGCAGGACATCAGCGAGCACATATCAGTCTGTGCAAAGTGAGCTGAAGGATTCAGAACTCACTACACTCAATGGTAAATTCCCCCCAAAGTCTACAGTCTGTTTAACGAGTGAATGTAGACATGATGGAAATAGTGGTGGTGAAAGGACTGAAAGTAAGACGTAAATAATGATGGAAAGTAGGAAAACAAAAACTAAATATGCTGATGTTCTACTGGCCATGGCTGAAATGAAACTTTATAAAAGGAATAGAACACATACAGTATATGCAAGCATACAATATTCCAGAAATAGATTGCCACCCCTTCTGACAATACTGAGATAATTTTACCGAAATCTTCCTTTCAGTTTCTGAGTTCTTTTCTTAAACACCCAATACGAGAGTCCTAAACGTCTTCATCCAAACATAAATAGCTTTAATCTAAGTCCTGGACTTTTGCTCCAGTCCTTATAGACATGATCAATTTGTATTTTCCTCTGGAATGTCTCCTTCTTCATCTGAACAGACTTGTATTAAAATCATTTTCAAAAATGTTACACGGCACCCAGTCTTTAACTATTGTCCTGTCTCACCCTTTCTGTTTTTAAACGTCTGGAAAGTATGGGCAATCTTAATAACTACTTGCATGCCCACCAACCAATGGACTCTTTGCTTTATTATCTTCTCCAAGCCGGTTTCCTGTTTGTTTAGAACCACTTAAGCCCTGTATCCTGTTGAGTTGTTTCCTATTATTGAAGTTTACCACCAGCCATGGCCTTTCTGCAGATTCACTGTGGGTTAGTTTTACAATTCTGGCTAATGTCTTTGGACTCCTTACCCTCTGCTGACTCTCCTTGCTGTACTGACTATGCTACCTGCGCTTGCTTAACCCTGATCCATCACAGTCTTTGACCCCAAAAGGGTGTTAATGAATGCCAGGACTGGCTGGGTTCTACAGTTGCCCAGGAACCAGTGCTAGATTCTGTCTCTGGGTCCAGTTTCAGTTTCCCCTAACTCATTTATAACCAGAAGTTGTAAAAACAACTTTGCTGGATCTGAAAGACATAATCATTGTTTTATGTGTTCCTTTCAGTTTATGTTGCCATGTTCATTAATTAACTTTCCTCATGAGTCATTACAACCTTATGTTTAACTGCTAATTAGTCCAGTCCTCTTTCTAATGAATGTACTTGTGTTCTGTGCTTTAACTTTCATTATTATTACAACAGACAACTGAAAGACATTATTTTTTAGTGGTTTTCGTAGACCTTATGTGGGATATTTATAAAGACTATTTCGAGTTGCTTCGCTGTACTTTTATATTCCATTGATTTATATTGGGTCTATAAAGGTTTTTTTTTTTTGCTGTTGAAAAAAACATTATTGATAAATATTGATCAGCTGAAAGCGTAATGAGGCGGTCTTTTTTTCTACGAATATGTTCACCTTCCATTTCAGATATATATCAATATCTTTTCTCGATGGGAAATGTTTTTGAATGTGGCTAAGCCACAGAACCAAATCCCTAGGAAATAATGTTTTATGCCAGCCTTCAGGGTGATAAAATAGGCTTTGACCAACTTTGTAAATGAACAACAACAGCAAAATGGATAGAAAAGAATGTTACTCTAGCATTAACTAGTCAAAATCTTTTTGACTTTTATAAATAGCTTCATATATATGTGTGTGTGTTTGCATGTTTATTAATTAGTATTTTGAGTCTCAAAGACGTGTATTGATAAATCATTAATTTGTGACAAGGTAAGGCAAATGATATAGTCACATTGATTTAATTTACTGAGCCATGCTACTGTACTGAAGACATGTTAGTTTTGTTCTTAATAAATAATCTTGAATTACAGATATGCAAATGGATGCAGCAGTGCGAGGTCTGGAAATCCTACCGGATCAAAAGGAGCACTGACCTTAGTAACCCCTCATATGTGTTCTTATATTATTCTTGCACCTGTAGATAAGTAAACACAAGCTAGTTATTGGTTTTATTGGTTGCTCTGCCATACTTCCCTAGATCTCATCTTACTTTGCCCTTGTTGATAAATTCTACTTTTTTGCCTTCTTTAAACATTCACCTGCATTTCATAAAGGAGTAAATGAAAGATGGATTAAGTGAAGCTTACGGACAGGGAATAGTGTATTTTAATCCTTTACCTAAATGTGTCTTTTAATGTAAGAATGGGACATTATTTTAGGATATATTTTTTTTTGCTTTAAAATTACAATGGGAATTCACCATTCAGCGAATTGAGTTCCGAATCCTTCGGCTCACTTCGCAAATGGTATTATGCGCTTGCTGATGTCCTGCACATGGACATCAGCAAGCGCATTAAAGGGATTCACATGGTTTGTGAATGTTTCCTAAATAGACATCACCTATAATGACCCAAGCTTCTGAGCGGGGTAAAACTGGGGAACAGATAGAATAAGACAGTTTACTAATGGGGATGACATAATAAACTGCATGATAAATCTATACAGTGCAACAGTATATATACACATGTAAGCAAACATAGGATACTTTAAAATGTGACAGGTATTTACATGTGCAGCATATAACATCCTAACTGTGGATGGGGCAAACACTGAGGGGTGTAAGCATGGGATAATGCTAACTAAAATATACATGGCAAAAACAGTGTCAAAACATATGAATACATAACCGTATGGGGTCTGCAAAGCTGGATAGTCTTTAATAACGTATTTACATACCAGCGATGCTGCCTTGGGCTTAGATGGATGTGGATGGAGAAAGATCCTGTTATCTCTTCAACACGCATAGCAAATATGGCTCCTCAGGGGCTGACTTCCTGGGGTTACATGGGAACACTATGGTGGCTCACAAGGAGCCATAGCAAAGTGCCAAGTTTACTAACTAGACTGCTTGCTATGGGAATAGAAAGGCCACTAGAGACATTACCATTCATTACTATGGAACAGCAGACAATGAATAGACATGTACTGTATGTATGTATTCATTTATATGCATAATAAAGACATGAATAAAACATTGCTGAAGGCATGACACTGTAATAAAATCAACTATTACTATCTCCTGTAGTATGGTTAAAACCTATACCTATATCTTGCAGAACAGTTAGAATATGTGATTGTCAAAATAAATGGTAGGAAAAGAAATATGTCTAGTTGTCCACTGCTGAAACGTCTAGCTAAGAGCTAGAATTAAAATTTGTTTACTATAATACACAGTCAAAGTTTCTGGGCATGTGTACAACATGTGTTGTAGATAATCCTGCAAGCCATATCGATTTAGAAGAAAAGCACTTAAAAGCCATTCATTATTTATCAGGGATTCATGTTATACACACAGGTGTTTGATAAAGTGAATTCCTATAACAGTCACCAAAACAATGGTACAATAAAAAATGCTCTTTTATACTGTGAGATATGCGAGTCATTTTCTCTCTAGGATGTGTTCTTTCACGAGCCCGAGACTTTCATTCTGTCACAGTGCTGCAGGGTAGCAATACTTCGCAAATACATTCTTTTCTTACAATGAAAAATCCTTCATGATAAAGTTTCTTCTTTATTTTTTATTTTTTCAAAATTCTGCCATTCATTATTTTTACATTGCTTATATGACCAGTAACTACAATATATTATAAATATTACTTTGCATTGTCATACTTCTTATTCAAAATGGAATAGTTTCTCCTTATATTAAATCCCAAGGTGTTGCAGCTGCAATCTGTTAGCCTCCCAAGCAGAATCTTACAATCTCCACGAAAATGACTACATACTCTTCCAATTGCCGTAGCTTCAAAGCTTTATACCATCCCCATCCCCTCTGTCCTATATTTCAGGTGAAACAGTTTCTTGTGGTTATCGATTTCCTAATGGGCGACATGCTTTATTAGGCCGCATGTTGGAAAAATGATGGAGATACGCTCATACGAAAAAAACATTGAAAGCAATGACTATCGGCTGTGCAACCACACACTAGCGTTTCATAGAGAGGAAAATACACTAGGACGCTTCATGTCACATTTTTTTTCGAGCATGTAAAACGCAATATGAAAAATGTTACCTTATTAGTAGCAAAAGGACAATAGCGGTCACCAGAGCCGGCTCTGGCTCTATTGGCGCCCTAGACGCCCCCCTCCAACGGCGCCCCCCCCATTTGGCGCTGCCCCGCCCCCTCGACCAGCGCCC
>WMED01021899.1:0-11802 GCA_019650415.1 Pipa parva | reverse complement strand
TTTTTATTTACGATTTACACAACGTGCCAACTTTTCTGGTTTTGGGGTTTGTAAAATAAAATCTTTTCTAAGAGAGATAACAATAGGAATGTATAATTGTATTATAAGATTGAATAGTTTTCTATTGTAGCTGCATATGTTTTAGTTGTTTAGAGTGAACCTACATATTTATGCTGTTGCATTTTTGAACACTGATGATAATAAAGGCATATTACATCTGTTACACTCAAAATTTTTGGACATCTATGTGCCTTGTAATAATAATGGCACCATTATTACTCCAAAAGCAAAACACTCCTACATTGTCCTCCCATTGGGATTCCCATTTAGAACTCAATTCTCTTTGAAACTGAATTCATGGATTTTAAAGTTTTGCTTTTGTTTTTATATTTTCTAGCTGTAACCATCTTTCATTCCTCCAGTGCCTCACTGTCAACAGAAGCAATACTTTGTGGTCAATTCTAATTTTATACTTTCTATGAATACTTTAGAAGTTGTATTATTGCAGACAGTAATTAAAAGGTAAAAAATACATATTGTGCAATTTAATCTTTTAGCATTATTGCAACTTTGTAGGGCTTTTGGGGCACTATATTAAATGAATTATATAAAGTTTAAGCGAAAGCAATAGTGCAAGATATATGTCTCTTTATGCAACAGGTAAAATATAGCATTATTTATTTATTTTTTAAGTGTTTGGATTATGCCAACAGTGCCAACAACACTGGGTAACAGAGGTACTGCTTTAAAAGGGCCCAGCCAGTCACTTGTGGAGTTTTAAATAATGGTGCCTGTGACTTATGGCCTGTTGAGTACAGCACATTGTTACTGTGTAGGTTTAATTGTAACTGGTATGTTTAAAGAAATCCATTGTCATGTTGGTGTGGGGACCCATTTTTCAGGCTGTGATTATTGATAGCAGCCCTGCATACCAATCTAAAAGTTATTTATTTACTTTCTGGTGTCACTGGGTATTGTCAGTCAGTGTCGGACTGGAGTGCTGGGAACCACTAACCACAAGATTTCCTTTTAGCATATTCATTCCCCTCTTCATGGTCTTCTTGTTTCCCACTTTTTTTTGTCTATAAATCCCTACCTATTTAGTGCTACCAGGAACGTGCCATCACGGTGCAGTCTGAAACCTCACGAAAACCCACAGAGGCCTGGAGATTCCCCTTTGACAGTTGTGTCAAACTGACCCACCGAGACAGTCCTTGCCCTGTACTTGCCCACAATGTTTATCAGGCCTCAGTTTGAAAACAAAGTGTTTGTTTTTTTCCCACCAGACATTGTTCATTTATACTAGGGGCGATTCTTAAGTGAGGAGGGGATTTTATGCTCCAGGGCTGCGCCCTGCTCAGATTAACTTGCGGATTTCTTTTGCTCTTGACAAGCGCTCCAATCCTCTTCAATACTGGTTTCTGTGCGGTTTTGGAGGAATTATGGGGCAGTAGCAGTTTTACATCAGAATTCTGCTGCTTCGCTTGTTCAATTCGCCAAAATCACACAGGAATAGGAAGTGAAGAGGATAACAGCACTTGTCAAGGGCTGAATAAATCTGCAAATGACTCAGAGCAGGAGGCAGGCTCTGGAAAATAAAACCCCTACCAGTGCGCATTTTCCCCTTTCCCTTAAAAATCACCCCTAGCATTAACAAGCATTTAGTACTTCTTTAACAGTAGTGATGTTATTTGTATCTATTTCTTTCTTGCATTTGCTTATTCATTCCCAGAGGATTTATGAAATGTGGGAACTATTTGTCCAAAGCAGTGAGAACTATGAGAACAGCAATTAAAATCAATCTCCCTAAGCTGTTATGTAGAAGGAATCGGACTTTGGAGTCTTTCAGCCCATGAAATCATCAGGTCTCGGTGTATTTGAATCTGCATGTGTAGGAAACATATACAAATGGGGACTCGTTATCTCCATACATTTTTAATCAGAGCTCAGTAATGTATAGTTATGGTTGAAACTGGGCAAATGTAAAGATATATATATATATAAAATCACAGCTGTGAGAGACATCTGCATTCTGCTATTATAACACCAAATTAAATTTGATGGATTTGCCATGGGCATGAGAGCTGGGTAAATGAAAGAAGATTATGATATATATGCAGCGTGATGAATGTTAATGTGCACCACAAAGATGCTACTGCAGGTACTATGATGAGTGGTCCCTTACTCTGAGGCACATTTCAAGGCAAGATAAAAAGTAACATACCATTCCAGAATAAAATAATACATTATTGTTTTTTGCTGGTGGTGCTAACAATATTTTCTCCCAAAAAGAACAGTACCATACCACAGTAAATTTGCAGATTAAAGGAAAAGTAACGGCACATTTAAGGGGTGATTTGCAAGGGAAATATACTTATCAGTTGGGAGTTTTACTCTCCAGCGCTGTCCCCTGCTGTTACTAGGAAGCAGATCTCTTCTGTTGTGCAAAGCTCTGCGATCCTCTTCACTTTCTGCTAAAACTCGCTGGGGAGAGCATGCTCAGAAGCAGAATTTTGATATGAAAGTGCTTCTGAGCACGCTCACACATTCATGAGTTTGAACAAGAAGCAGGAAATGAAGAAGATTGCAGAGCCTCACACACCAGGAGAGATCTGCTTGATAGTGACAGCAGGAGGCAGCTCTGATCCGTAACTATATCTTCACCCCTCCCCTTGCAAACCACCCCTTGACCAAACAAACCTTTATTTCTTCTCCTTTAACGTATACATATATTTGTAAGTGGAGCGCCTTTGTGGCGAAAACTGGGAATGAAGTCTACAGAACTGTTGGTTTACAAAAATGACATCTGCAGATATTTTTTATTAATACACACCTACTGTCATATGAAATACCCCTACTGCTACGGCAGATAAAGAAATGAGCAGTATAAACTTTATAATAAAGTGGTGGTTACTGCAGCTAATTCACGTAACCATGGCTATTTCAGTTTGACCCACAGGTATGCTGCATGGATAGCTGAACACTTTGCACCATTTAATGTGGCCTTTTAACCATGTTCTTTATCACTATGGTCACATCTTATATTGAATAGTTAATTGGAGGGGCTCAGCTTCTACAACTATATAAAGTTCTCTCTGTACATTTAGCCTCATGAAGGTTGGTAGTAGCACGCTAAATGTTATTTCTGCATATACCAGAACTGCTCATTACTGGAAACCAATACATTGTATTTAAGAACAAATGCCAAGATTTGCTATTTTATAAGATGCAACCTAGGTGCTCCTTTTACTGCTCTGTTTTCTCCTCCTTTCTTTAAATTATTATTCTATTATTGACTCTTTTTGCATTAGGAAGATGGAGACGGGGTGATAACTATTCTAAATCGCAACTGTAGCCGCGAACCTCCACTTTACACTTTGATATCTGCTAGAGAAAACAGTAATAAGTTGTATGGGGTTTAATCACACTCTAGCAGGTGACATACATATCTTAAAAAAAAAAAAAAAAGAACAAAAAGAAAACATGGAAAAGAAAACCGATTTCTTAGATCTTTCGTTTATTTTGGTGATATAGTGAGACGATGGTGCATGCTCCATCTGCTCATCGTTGGTCCCCTCTTATTCAGTTGACTATTATTATGAATCAATACATGGTTAATTATTTGTAATCCACCTTCTATCATAACTTATTTGTCTTTGTTTTATAGTTTGTTAATATACAAATCTTTGCACTTGTTCTGTGCAATATACAAAAGGAAATTCATCAATAGGGCAAAGTTTATTATGGTCTACTAAACCACAGCAAATATAGATTCCCTTTCATTATTCTAGGTCCCCTGTACCAGTAGACACTAACTGCTGATTGGTTGCTAGGGGTTACTAGACTTTGGTTAGTGGTTACCCATTATGATGAATCCCCTGCACATTTTAAAATAGGTGGTGGGGCAGGTAAGTGAACAATCAGTTAAGAGCTGGCCTACTTACCAATTATACCACTGTCCCTGCTCTCTAAGGTGGATGTGGGGCTGCAGTCCTTGGCTGGCGCTGTGGTGCTGGGTGGTGGGAGTGTGGAACAAGGGCTGCAGGCAGGAGGAGAAGCCGTACTGCTGGTTAGTGTGGAACAAGGGCTGATCCGCTGGGTCACTGCAGAGCCCTGTGAAATGGTAACGGATTGTTTAAAAGAGAGAGATGAAAACAGGCAATAAAGAATATAAGATATCCTGAGTGAAGAGGAGGAAGACATTCTTTAGGTGAACCTCCAACACCTGTCTTCCCTTTAATCTCATAGTTACACTTCTGCCAAGTCATCTTCCACTATACACATTATACTGTCTGCTTTCCCATAGTCCTCCTCTTGTCCCCTACATCTATATACACATCGCCTCCTTTTACCTCAGTCTCCAGAAGTGAACTGTGCACAAAGTATCATTGATATCTAAGGTTTATATATAGCTTCCTTGCTGCTCATTAATAGGGCACCCCATGTAAGAGAGAAGATTAGTTAAATCGAGCATTCTACCATTTTCATGGCAATTTGCCCACTAGAGGGCACTGCTTCTTCTGGAGTCTCAATGAAATTTTCCATTGTGCTCCATAGATGTGTAGCAGTCCCTGGTCATATTAATAAATGTAAACATACAGGTAAATGAGGCTTGCTGTGCAGAATAATCAAGGACTACCTGGTTTAATGGATTTGTGTAAGTGGCAGCTGTCATTTGTTCCTCAGCTTTACAAAGCTTAGTTTCCTCACCTTATTTAGCAAATGGTAACCTTATTTTGAGGGCTCTCTACTATAGAGATGGGCAGATGGCTTCTTCTAGTTGACCACTAGAGGTCCATAGGCTCTCCCCTAGCTTTAATTTGTAATACTAGAGTAAATTCCCATAATTCTTCTACATTAAACTCAATAGCAACATTCCCTGTTATCTTCATAAGTGTCCTAGAAAGGAGACAAGATGTGTTTCTTAGCTCTTGCTAAAAAAACTTAAAAGACCTTACTCCTACCATTTTACCTAAAGCCCAACGTCCAGTTATGAATAAATTAAGCTTCAGCGCAGGATAAACATTTATTTGTGATTTTACAAATGAACGAGGCAGAATAAATTCAGCACTCACTGATCGAACTTAATATTTAATATTATTCTTATTAAATAAATTGGCCTCCTATTTCCTCCTGAATTACAGTCCCCCCTAGGCTCTTCATTTTAGGACTCGCTTCTTAAAATAAAAAAAAAAGTCAGACAGTGTGCACACATTTTCCTTAAACGTTATTAAAGAAAGAAAATTGCTTTTATTACCCACAGAGTTGGTTGCAACTTGTTAATATTCCTAATTAAATATTCCTTCTGAAACCCTTTACTGGATGTCTGTGTGGAAATGTGTATACGTGAGTGTCTGTGCCAGTGAGATGTGAACATATGTAGGGACCAAAGTGCATCTGATAGAGCAGTACATTGAGTATATACTCACTAGTCTAGATTAATGGCTGTTGCCTTACACATGAAACAAGTTGTTTGAATCCTATTATTAGCTCAGCTAAGAACTTTCTCTCTGACTTATTGCGATAGTTATGCTATAGAAATACTAGTGTTTTACTGTAGGTATTTAGGCTCACTATAAGCTATGGGATCCTACTCACCTGCTTGTCTTCCTGCCAGTCCTCTTGCACCTGGTTCTCCTCTTGCCCCTCCATGCTGTACTGAGGAACAGCCGCCTGGACCTCGCTGACTTTCTCTCCCAGGAGAAAACCCAGTCGGGTCATGAGGGTGTTTGCAGCCTCATCAACGGATGGAGGGGGGCCCAGGACTGACTCCTCTTCCCCTGAAATAAACATGAGAGAAGCCATGAGCTGCTTATTGTATATAGAAAATACAGAACCATCTGTCACTGGAAACACAGGAGCAGGCTCACCCCAGCCAGACATACTTGTACTATAAAACAAACGTCAACATCTTCCCACTCAAATGGTCACTAAGCATGCTGCCTGGCCTGCTTAAAGGACCAGTAACACTAGGAAACAAAAATGGCTACTTGAAATGAGATTAGTTATTCCTATGCAGTAAAAATATCATCTTTGAAGTTGAACTCCTGATTGGTTTGTGTTGTCCCTCTCATACCAATCCAGATGGATTTTTTTTTTTCTGTTTGTACTGGCTTTCCAGCAGTAACATAAAGGTGCTAACAACTCAATACAATAGCTACATAATTAATGACCCTAACAACAAACAAAATAAAACTCTAGGTTTAGAAGTTAATATTCAATGGAAAAATCACAGAAACGGCACTTAAATGGTTAGTGGAGAATGCAGGGGGAATACAGGCCGGATTTATTTAACTATCAAATTAAGTGGTAAATCCTGTTAACGCTTTGTGCACCCTTTGGAAGTCATTTACTACGTGTCCTTTGTTTCCTATGTTGCAGAAGGGATTGTATTAACAGGAATGTTTTCCGCAATCCCAATAAAGAAGGAGTGGATGCTGGGAAGTGTAGTCCAGCCAGCTACAGATTTAAGGTCACTGCTTTCATGCACAGCAGGTAAAGATAAGATCGCTGGAAAAATGCATAAAGGAAAGGTGAAGAGTTTGGGTCACAAAACAGTGTTGTCATCATTAGCTTTTTGGTTTTGCTGCCAAGATGTCTGTTTGCACAGGAGAAATATGCCCTGAACACCAGCTTATCAAGCTCTGAGATATGGACCACATGTTAGAATGAGACACAATGAATCAGGGGAATTCTTTTATTTCTGTAAACTACTGCAAAGCCTTTCAAAATACAGCTAGTTTCCTACTTGGTATTCCTGCTGAAGAACACCTGCTGAGCGTAAGTAATGTCAGCAGCAGCAGCAACAGAAGGCTGAGTAGGATTCTAAGGGTTTCTCAGTCCAAGATGGATTCCGAGCTTCAAAAAAAAAAAACATTGCAAGTCAGTATTTCTACAAGATGGGGGTAGGAGGTGTTAAGGGGCAGCATACTGTACAAACTAAAGTTACTACAGATTATATAATGATAACTTCCTTCCCTTCTTCATTGGATATTCAGTGGGCAGCGTGAACCCAAACATTTTAATGAGACCCAGAGGATGGCCAACATGACACTTTGACACAAAATCCCAAATGCTGGACTGATGGAAGTCCATCATCGGGAATCACAGAGCCTGAATGTACGGCCGCTGACGGGTTACTATGGAAACTGCATAATTTATGCTGATTCACTCTCTGTGCTGCTGGAGCCTAAGGATGGGCTGATTGAATAATCCCTCTCTGTAAGACTGGTGCTGGGGAGGTGAATGCTGACAGACAGACAGCTCTCAAGTTACAGGAGTCATCTGAGCTGGAACAAGACATCAGCCTGGTAGTGGCAGTCCAGTGGCAAGCCCAGCAAAGACTGGATCATGCAGAACAGAGGTCTCCAACTCTTTATACCTATGAGAAAATATTTGAGGAGCACCAGCATAAAGCAACTGCAACCCCATAGTCACATGCATAACTCCCATTGCACATGGTGTCATGCACAGACACAGAGAGGACATGGTACCTTGTGCAGAAGTCCCCAATGCTTCCCAATGCTTATATCAAGTTTCTGCAGGGCTCCTGAACCTGCTGGAAGGTTCTTCATCACACAAGAAAGTAAGCAACAAATACCTTGAGAGAAACTGGTTGGGGGATGACAGATGTGCAATTATGGGGGGGTTATAACATCATACCTGCCAACATTAGACTGAAATGAGAGAGATCTGTGGAATATAATAAGAGCAGCTCTGATTTCAGTGCTGCCTTGCACACACAGTATTTCATGTATCCACCTCTTTAAAGGAGAATGTTGCCTTGTATTCCTGTCACAGAGCAGCTAACTAGAGTTCATGCGATAACCTACAAAGTGTAGCCAGATATCCAGTATACAAACAGGCCAAGGAAAGAGCAGATATGAGAAGCTCATGCTGAGGAATCTTAGCTTTTCTGTCATCACATTCTGAATCACTAGGATCATTATTATATCTTGATGGGTTTAGACCCAGGGAAATGGGTAAACACCTGTAGCCAGTGAGATCAAGGCAATGACAAAAGTACACAAACACTAAAGCCATGCGGCCAAATAAATGATTCCCTGGCACTTCCTAAGTAAGGCATACTTCCCAACTATCCAGGGAGTAATAGTGCTGTCCCCCACATGTGACATCTCAGTGCACCGCCTACGTTTTTTCATTTCATTGCCAGTGACGTCAGTCCCAGGGTATCAGGTATAGTTATAGGGGAGGCAACAGAGTCTGGGAGTTAGGGGACAGGGCCCCTAGAATCATAGAATCAGGACACAAAATCAGGAATACTATGGGGTTTTGGGTAAGGGCTATTCCTACAGATCAGGAACATAGCACTCTGTATTCATGGCTGCAACACAGTGATTAAAACAAAAGAATAGAGGTCACTGCCCCATAGAGCTTACAATCTAAATGAAAAGATTTTCCTACTATTCCAAATGGCCATGTGGTACCACAATGCTGCACTCTGTGATGGCACCTCATACTTGTACATAGATAATGAACACATCACAATGTAAAATGATCATTGTTACGTGTCCGGACAAAAGAACACACTCTTACACAATGCGGATGAGGGAGCCGATTGATCACCATGGTTATCCCCAGGAAAGTGATTCAAGAACTTAACAATGCCCTGAATAGCTTCCCAGCCTTTCTAATCATAATGGCACACACTAGTATCATTTAAAGCTGCAGCAGGCGGTGATTTGGAGAGGAAATTTTGAGTGTGTGGTTCACTACAAACATTTATGATTAGAAAGGCTGGGGGCAGTGTGTGGCATTGCGGAACTCTCTGAATGCAGTGATTTTCCTGGGAAAATTTCCATCAGGCATAAGGTTATATGTCTCTATATACTATGACTACAATATGCAAGAACATATCTATGCAATACTGTATAACGGTGACCAAGATCTACACAGATATGTTATTCACATACACTGTAAGGATATTAAGTACCTTTAGGCCTCATTCCCACCTGCAATTTCCATCCAGATCAATTGGACTCCAAATAAAAGTCCAAATGCTTAGATGCAAAAATCATCCCCACTTCCGTGTCACTTTATCTCCCAAAATAAAACTGGGCTATATTTTCATTAAAAATGAATGCCTGCTTTGTTTCTTGCATGATATAATTACACTGCATTAGATTTTGTAGAATTTTCAGGGCAGTTCTCAGATCATTGCTGGTCATCTAGTAATGCTCAGCATACCGGGGGGTTTAATCACCGCAGGTATCACATGTGGCGATCCAATATGTTGCTTCCCATTGTCCTGATGAGGCATTCGGATAAAAGAACGCATAGCGCTATGTTTTGATAGAATATACAGCCCCCAATGTAATGATCTATGCTAATGAACATGACATCCTCTATTGAGGATGCACGGCAACTGTACAGTGAAGTTGAATGCATTGTGTAATGCAATCCCAAGATTAATATTGAACAGGCTGAATTTGAGTTAAGTATTTATACACAAATCTACTGTAATAATTGAGTGTCTATATGGAATGATAACGAACTAGGTGGTTTCTGGATCTGTGATGTCAGTAGTCTATATAGAGATCAAAGAATACTCATTAAAATGATGATGGGGATGGCAATGTAACAGTTATTGACACTCAATAACTGTACATTGTTAATAAACAAAATGACATTACAAACAGATCTATGCTCTATGCAGTGCTGTACCAACACAGCATTCTCCCATGCTCCCTCTGTTTCCTCACCTACTGCTTTTCTATATGGCTTTGAATCCTGGCTAGCCTTTTTCCTATCTAATAATAGCCCCTGAAGTTTCTCGACTTCTCTCTTCCTTCCGTGTCACTGCATGATTTTTTGACCTCATGCCTTCTTCTTGAATTAAATGTTGTGATTATGCCCTTGTGCCGGCCCTAATGCACCTGTTCAACTCTTCCCTGGCCTCTGGAACTTTTCCTTCTTTGTTTAAACAGGGCTGTATTAAATCTATTCTTAAAAAAGCTACACTGGACTCTGCATGCCTCGTTAACTACTGTCCTGTCTCTCTCTTGCCTCTAGCTTCTAAACTTATAGAATGTCTTGCCTGTACCAACCTTACTAACTATCTGCATGCGCACCATTTCCTCAAACATCTGCAGTCTGGGTTTAGGTCAGGCGACTCTACGGAGACTGCTCTTTGTAAACTTGCAAATGATCTCCAGGTTGATAAAGCCAAGGGTCACTTTTCTGTTCTAATTCTCCTAGATTTATCCTCTGCATTTGACACTGTCGATTCACTCCCTTCTTATTTAAATTCTCCATGCGCTTGGAGTCAGTGATCAAGCTGCATCTTGGCTGGCTTTCTATCATTCTGAATGTTCCTTTTTCGTCTTCCATGCTAATGACACTTCTTCTCCTGTCCTGCTTACGGTGGGGGGGGGGGGGGGGGGGGGGGGGGGGTGCCCCAAGGCTCTGTCCTTCGCCCCCACCTGTTCTCTCTTTCCTTGGGTGATATCATCAATTCATTTGGTATTCAGTATCACTTGTATGCAGATGATACCCAAATTTACTTATATGCTCTTGTGCTAACACCTGGTACACAGACTCAAATTTCCAGATGTCTCATGGCAATCTCCTCATCAATGGCCAAGTGCCAGCTCAAATTAAATCTCTCTAAAATGGAATTGATTATCTTTCCACTTAAATCTGGACCCGCTACTACCTTTTCCTTTCTAGTGGATGGTGCAATCATCATCTCTGTGACCTCTGTATGTTGTTCTTGGGGTGACTTTTGACTTTGCTCTTTTCTTCTCTAAACACATCTCTTCCACTGTCAAAACAAGTCGATTCTTACTTTGCAACATTGCCAAAATCCGCCTCTTTCTCCACTGCTAATATCCTTGTGCATGCTCTTGTCCTATCCTGCTTGGACTACTGTAATGTTCTTCTTTCTGGCCTTCTAGCTTCCCACCTCTCCCTCCTCCAGTCTAGTCTAAATTCTGCTGCCAGAAATCTCTCCTTCTCACCCCAGTGGGGACAAATTTTCTTCCAATCTCTCTCTCTCTCTCTGCTCCTTGGCTCCCCCCATAAGCAAACAAATCATTTACAGTGTCTCCTTTTCACATTTAAGTCATTTCACTCCCTGTTGCTCCTCCCTACATTTCCTCACTCGTATGCCCATACATTCCTCGATGTCAACTGCGCCCCTCCCAAAGCAAATATCTTTGTATGCCACACACCAATACTGCCCCATCTCATCTTAAACCCTTTTCTCTCTCTGCCCCCCACATCTGGAATTCTATACCCCTTTATCTTTGCCTGGAACATTTCCCTTGCACTTTTAAAGCCAAACTGAAATCCTACCTTTTGGAGCACTAGCAATGATATTTATCACTGATTTTAATGTATGTATATTTTATGCTTTCTTAGTTATTTATGCTTAGTATTTATATTTATTGACCAGTGTTTCAACACATTGTTACAGCTCTTATTACCCTTCTGTCTGTGTATGTAAGTCTTCCTCCTATTTAGACTGTAAGCTCTATGGGACAGGGACCTCCAACCTCTTGTGTCAACCTCAACATATCACTTAAAGCAGAGGTCCCCAACCGCCGGTCCGCGGACCGGGCCGTTGGTGTTTCCCAGCCGGTCCGCGGCAGGCACCTAGTCAGACAAGCAATAATGTTCTCTGCCGTAGCTGTCACGGCAGAGAACATTATGCATGCAGGGAAGGGCGGAGCAACGCGGGTCATGGGGCGGGGCGGGTCGTTTGGCCTACCTTGTGTGACCGCTCAGTCCTCCCACGCTGCACAGAGAAGGAGTGGCAGCAGAGAGCAGCGCACAGTCACA
>WMED01021898.1:0-11802 GCA_019650415.1 Pipa parva | reverse complement strand
TCTGTTTTTATTTACAATTTACACAACGTGCCAACTTTTCTGATTTTGGGGTTTGTACCTGTCACCTCAAAACTCTAATACTAATTTTGGTTCTACTAATTAAATAAACATTTTTTTAAATATATCCAGTATGTATTTTTTAAAAATGTACCTTTATACAGCGTTTCTGTCTGTCATCTTTCCTGTCAGCCATACTTTTCTTGAGTTTTGAGGGGCTAAGTGATGATAGACATTATAGCTCCTCCAATCAGATCCCTTAAATCACAATCTAGCAGGGATCTGATTGGAGGAGCTATAATGTCAGTCATTTAGCCCCGCCCAACCTGACTCCAGAAAGAAAAGTCAGGCTGATGGGGATGATGGCAGAGAGAAAAGGTGTATAAAGTTACATTTATTAAAATACATATATATTTACAAAAACGTTTATTTCATTAGTAGAATCTATTTTGACACTGACATTTTGCTTTATTTTGTGGAATTAGGAAGCAATTTGTTGGTTTCAGATGGTAGCAGCCCTCCAAATGTGCCTCATACAGTGTAGCAGTTCCTCCGCCATAGTTCTTCATGCAGTGTAGTTCCCCCCAGCCCCAATAAAAATGGCTTGTACAGAGTAGCAGATCCCCTCAATACACAGTTTATTCCTCTGGTGTGAGTGTCTATTATATTCATCACAATATAAGGGATAGAGATGCATTTCCTTTCAGAGATTATGAATACTTTTTATGTGTGATTAATGTCCCCTCACTGCAATGCCAGCTTTCAGAGCGATACTGCAGTTTGACATTTTCCTAACAGCACTCCCAAAAGCTGCTTTACTATTCAGCAGACAGCTCCCTTTTACATACCAGTAAGTTTAGAAATAAAATGGGAAAGACTGGTTGCTTCAGTGTAGGTCAGTAGCAAAGCTACAAATGTATTATTAGTGCCATAACATGTTTCAGTTAAAAATACCCTTTATCAATTGTGATTTGATCTTTGTGATCTTTTTTATGTAATTTGTTTTGGAATTTGAGTGATCCAACCCCTGTGTAAGATAAGGGAACTACATAGTGAAATGCTGTTTAAGGATCATAGGTGGGCAAGTAAATAATTGCAGCAGTGCCGTTAAGGTTGGGACTGGCAAGAAGCACTGCTGCAGTCTCAGGGCTTTATTGACTAAAGGATAAATTCACTTTGTTACAGTTTGAGTCGTATCGCCAAAATAGTCGCAGATTTACTCCTCCTTATTGATGAAGCTTCTGCTAGATTTGTTGAACAGGTGGCATGCGTAGTGTGGCAAAGTCAGTTGAATAGAAGTAGAATGCAAAGTCATGCAGAATGATGTGAATTCTCACAGTGAAATTCAGTGACATTCTTACCATATCCCACTAACTGTATATAAGTGAATAATACATCTATGGCACTAAGTCCCTAGTTTATTACTAGACTAATTTAGTCACAATCGCCATTGTTACTTTTGATGAAATTATGATTGACATTATAGTTTCTCCAATTAGATCCCTGCTAGATCGCAATTTAAGATTGCTTGAAACACGTAGGATGTACTGCCGGCATGTTTTTCAACATTTAAACATTAAACAATGTTTTTAAACATTAAACAATGTTTTTAAACATTAAGGAATTAAGTCTACTTTTCATTATCCTGCGGGGGTGCTTGAGATTACTCTTTTGGATTTTGTCAATCATCATTTAGCCCCACCCACCCTACTCGGGAAAGAAAAGTCGGGGTAACAGGGAAGATGACAGAGAGAAATGCTGTATAAAGGTACATTTTTTTAAAAATAGATATATATTTACAAATCATTTATTTCATTAGTGGAATCTAAATTAGTATTAGAGTTTTGAGGTGACAGGTACACTTTAAGGCTTTTAAGATCTCTACACTTGAAATTTTTTCTGTTCTCTATTAAAGCCACTGCATTTTTTTCCACTTGTAAGAATTGTTTGGTAAAGATTCTTGTGGCAGACCTTGAGTAATAGAAGCTCACACTCAGACTGATCTACAGGTTACTTTTTAAGTGACTGCACCCATAGCACTATTGTTTCCACCCATTTTCTATAAAGAGCTAACCTGAGTTGGGAAGTGTCTTCTGATACCTGTATGAGCAGGTGCCTTTTGATACTTACTAAGGACTGCTGCCATTGTAGAAGGTCTCACCCAAAGATTACATTTTCCTGGGGTGAGATTTGCCTGCTGTTTCTTTACCAACACAGTAAATCCTGTTGCATCATTTTCAACTCTGCAGCCTGCTGATCATTTTATTTTAAAATATTTCTTTATTTGACTTGTTAGCATAGTTAATGATAGTATACATTGCTTCTTTGAAATTGAGTAATTTAAACAGTTATTTTCAATAAAGTAAAAGTTTGTTTATATATGTTAATGATGTTGTGTTTTTGTTAAGGCAGGGGTGGGAGACTGACCACATGAGGAGAGAGGGTAGAGAGGTTTTATAGAAAGGGAAAAAAAAAAACTTCCTGGCATAAATGGGTGGGGTAGTGGAAGAGGAGGGACATGGGGATTGAATTGTTTTATCTACAAGTTTTCTGTTTTGTTGTTGCTGTGCGTTTCAGAGTCTCTATTCTGTAGTGGTTTTATCTCTAAGGTGCCACAGTGTCCAGTTTATTATTGAAGATCTTTCACTGTGATGTGCTAATTCCGCTGCTTCTTCATACTTTGCATTCTTTTTTACTTTAATCTTAAGCACATGATTGCTTGAAATTTAAAATGATCAACAGCACAAATGCAGAGTCCTCAGATTTTTATAGGATAATGGACATGTATCTTTCATAAAAATTTGGAAGTTTGCTTTCTCAGATTTGCATATTTTTGTACATCAACATTATGAACCCAGGCAAACTGCATGCAGCTAATGAGATGGATGGAAAAACAATCTCTCAAATTACTGATCACACTGATACTCGCAGCTGAATTAAATAATGTGTATAGACCTATACAACTGTTATTAGAAAAAAGTTACAAGTGTTTGCACAACTAGTAGTGACTAGCTGGATCAGGATTACAGGGAAAATGTCAATGTGCAAGAAAGCCCTGATCCAGACTTTTCAACTTAGTAGTACTGTACAGATCAGTCTTGAAGGGCGAAATTTAATAAAATCAAAAATATCGATATCACGCTGTGGATACCGCGATATCGGGCGCTTATTGATATAGGTAATATCGTTATCGTGATATTGAAATTCGATCAAAATATTTAATCTGTTTATTTCTATGGAAAATCCATAACATCGCTGGAAAATCTGCTGTTGCGATATCGATAATGGAGATAGCGACAAAATTTCGATATCACGATATCGATAAAAAAATCATTCAATATCGTGATACTGAGATTGATGTTTTCAATTTTATTGAATTTCGCCCTTAGGGTGAAATGTTTCTAGGGGGAAAATTTGTCAGAGTTTGCTCTGACTATAAGCACAGGGTCTGACTGAAAAAATCTTTATTACACAAAATAACAATGTAACAATCATGAAATGTAACATGAACTCTGCCCTGGTTGGTCTTTCAAATGAAAAGAATAAAGCCATAACAGTTTATTAGAAAAAAAAAAAGTTTGTTTTGGCATAAATAATATCAAAAAACTATTTTTTACTTTGATTTACAGTTATAGAAAGTGGTTGTTTTTAGCATGCAAGAAAAATGCATCCTGTGTGGTCTCTTTTCTTTTTATTACAGAGCCTGACTTTTATGTAAATCACAAGCTACTTGTTCCCTGGTAACTTAGCTTTGCTTTTATTTGAAATTGTAAAAAACAAAACTTTTTTTTTTAGTTCTCTAGGGTAAATGATGCCTGCAATCAGGTTACAGTAACTGGCAAGGTAGGAAAATATACACAAATAATAATAAATAAACACTAAGCGTGAAATTTAGTTAAGTCAAATATTTTTTCGACTTTTTCACCTGAAAATCGGGTGAAAAATAGGTTGATGACATTTTCGCCCATTTTTCCAATATACAATCCAGCAATAAGGGATGCTTACTGCTTGTAATTATCACCCTATAATTGCTGCAATGAAGATCAATTATCAAGGTATAAAATTGTTTGAGGAAGTCAATACAATTGGTGGAACTCTGATATATTCTGGCGTTCCATATTTTTAATGTCATTTTACTTTCTCTATGCAACTGTCTGAGGCTGGTGACAAAAACACACTGTTTTAAAAGAAGATATAAAAGATTGCGTACCAAAGGGATTTTAACTGCATCATGTAATGCCGTCAGCTGGCTTCCAATGTGACCCACGCAAGCTCATAAATGTTTTATACATTTCTCTGTAGTACATCATACTGATTTTAACTCACTGACTAACCATTCATTCTTGCGTAGCACAGCAGGGCTAAGCATTTTACCTGGTTTCACAAGGAGGCTGGATTAGAAAATGTCTACATCAAGCAATCACAAATTATATTTATTACGTTAAAACATCCTTTAGCCTTTCACAAAGATTTAATTAGCACTGAATGTACCCTTGTGAGTGAATACAAAATGTAAAAAAAAATATATAACATTTGAAAAAAAAACCCAATAATTTTCTTTAATCGATAGGAATCAGAAAAGACAGTTTCTAGGGGAGTGTAAACAGGCACATGTGAATACTATGGTTTAAACAAAAAAAAGGTGTAAAATCTTTTGATGTTTTCTCAAATCTGCGTTCATATAATCTAAATACTACTCACAGATCAACAGCATCTAGAACTTCAGGAATGGTTCTGTTTTAATAAAGAATCAATATCTGAATAATTTCCCACAGTTTAAAAATATTTTAAAAGTCTACAATTTAACATGATGCCTGACAGCAAAATATAGGACCAGTGAATCCAAAGTATTGGTTGTGTCAGTAGCCTAATTGGCATAACTGGAATATTCTGCCTAATGAAATGTTTAGATCTCAAGTATAGTATTATGGTAAGAGCTAGTCAAAAATCAAAATGATATACTTTAGGGCAGCCCTTAGCCCTTGATTTCCTAGAGCAGTGACTGCCAACCTTTAGAGCTCAGTGTGTCAAAATGTGTCAAAAAATGAGCATAACTTGAGGGGTGTGTCACTTTGAGAAAAATCTATACCTGTCAGCATCTGGAGGTGGGGCAACTCTCCTACTGAGAGCACGGCATGAATGGCGCCATGATGTGCAAAAACGTCTCAGTGTGTCAGGTTAGCCATCACTGTCCTAGAAGAAAGCAGTCCCTGGTTGACTGCTGTTTGTAAGGATAGTAAAAGACAGAACTGTGCACCATGAATATGAGATGAGCTGGGGATGAAGCAGGTACTGCATTTTCAAAACTAGAAAGGCATAAGAAGATCAAAATTCTACTCCTGCATCTAGAGAACATTAACTCCAAAAAAATGAAATAGTCTCCACTGCATTTATATTTACTATATATTCAATCGGTGCTTTCAAAAAGGTTAAATCATGTTTATACCCTATGGTAGTTAAGCTATTTAGCTTTAAAAATTGGGTTTTTTGGAGTGTTTCCTGAAACTGTATTATCTAAAGCACCATAAAAACCATGGGACTGAGTGAGGTCTGTGTACAGACATGGCTGTAACTGTAAAACCAGACAAAAAGCATACAATTCATGAATTCAGCTTTAAAGATAATATTCTTACAAGTTCTGTATTTAAATAAATCAAATAGAAATTTTTGTTTTGGGTGTTACTGGTCCCACAAAGTAAAGCACCATTTGTATCATCTCTGTTGTGGCATTTATTTTTTTATGGCTATTTAACCATGTATATTAAATACATTGCACCTTTTTACAAGAATGACTGCAACTTCTACTCATTAATGGTATTTAAACTGCTTCGAGCTCTTAAAAAGTTCATTTTGTGAATTGAATATGTTCTTCTAATTCTAAGGCTGTATTGAGTTTGAACCCCTTCCTCACTAGATATGAGCCTACTTACACAATGGGACATATTAATCAAACAGAGATTATGTTGAAGTACCTTTATTGGCAGACTTACTGTTTGCTTTACTGGTTTCACAGACCACCATTTGAAATCAAGTATTGGGACCTTGAATAATGCTAAGTAAGTGGTGATTTTCAGCTTGGTTGATGACCTGGCTTGACTCTGTTTCTGGTCATGTGAATAAAAGGAAATCCCTATTTTAAATAGGGTTGAATTAACCTTTGTGGAATTGTTATACCATCGGATGTCCTGTACTGAATTACCTTTTATTGATCTTCTCAAACACTGGAATTTCTAACTGTAACAGAAACTAACAATACTTAAATTACTACAAGGAAAACTAAATTGCCTATACTAACTGACAGGCATCTGAAAGAACTGCAAGCTTTACATGGAGTTTGTTCTGTTTCTTGTAGACTTTTTTAACACTAAAGCCAGTGGACTGATTTCACACATAGTACAAGTATATATATTTTAACACCCATTATCCAAAATCAAATCACATGCTGGAAACATGTCATTTTATACAAATAAATGAATATTTTACCTTTTAATAAATTGCATTTAAAAGAGATGAAATAATCATTGTTGCTAAACTGATATGAACAGAAGCTAGATCAGATCATTAGTTAGAAATAGTTGAATATAAATTAGAATTTTCTGCTAAAACATTGACAGCTACTGTTCATGCAACATACATCATGAGAAAGGCATAGCTTGAGCCTTAATCATTTTCTATAGTCATGCCATTATTTTTCAATTCCATTAACTAATTATATTCTAACAACCATGTTCAATTTCAATCTAAAATAAAGATCAATATGCAGTTAAAAAACATCATTGTTGAATTGAGTCCCCGGTATCTTGTCAGCAAGGTATTGAGGGGAAAACAGATTGAAGCCTGAGGGGGTTATTCTCTAAAGTCTGAATTCAACTGTTGAATTCTCAAACAATGGATTCCCATAGCAAATCTATGACTGAGACAATTCTCCCACTGTAAAGTCAAGACCGTGACAATTTTTAAAGTTGCGTATGCGACAATATTTCCATAGTAAAGTCGCGACTGTGACAATATTCTCATTATAAAGACACGATTACTACAGTGGCAGTCTATTGCAACTGTCTTTAGCTGGTGAATTCACACCTTTACAAGACAATTTGGACTTTAGAGAATAACCCCCTTTGAACAGGTGAAAGGATTGCAACATATAAAAGCCACAGCTACGCAGTACTGGGAAATGCTAGCCAAGCCAGGAGGCAGTGAGGGGGTGCAGCTTATCCACTGAAGAGTGAAAAATCCCAAAGACCTGAAAGCAGAAGTAGGGATGACCATACATAAATCAGGTACAAATGGAGGAAGAGCTTCTGGGCCAGGAAGGCACCTCATAAAAATAGGTAGGAAGTGGCTGCATAAAAAAAAAAAAGTAAGTGTTCTATTTAACACCATGAGGGAACAGACCAGTGCTTGCTTTCCCTGGGGTTTTCAGATAACACAGAGAAAACAGACTAGATAAATTATTAACCAAACAAACCAGAATCATTTGGAGAAGAAGATGACATAAAGCAGGAAATTTAAATTTTGTAGTCTATTAGAGTTTGGTTTGGGCCATCATGGGCAGGTATTAACAGGGACCCAAGTCCACTGTGATTGGCCACTGGTCTGACTGTCCTTGTTAACCCCTGTCCTTGCTGGTCCAAAGCAAACTAAAAAAATATATCAAATCCCTTTAAAATGTCATTGATCTGCTTGCTGTCCTCTGTCTGGATTCAAACTAGCATGGATTCAAACTGCAGCTCTGTTCAGTTTGCTATTCAGGCAGTGGGATTTGAGGGCCAGAATATAGCAATGTTCTGGCTATCAGCTTGGCAGGTGCTGAATTGTCTGGCTACTCACCTATTCTGTGTTAGCACAGGTGCTGCCTGTTAGTTAACCAAGCTGGTCTTGTTTTTCTTAGTTTATCTGTTTTCTGCTTAAGTCGACTCATGATCTGCTGTCCTTTGTACTGTCTGCACCTGACTTTGGCCCTTACCTGACCAGGACTCTTTGTTTGTTTGTTTTTTTTACCTGGTTTTGTTTTAATTCTTGGATTTGTCATCTTTGTTCGTGTTTTTGCCATGTTTGCATTTCTGTGTCTCTTCTTTTTCAGTTTCTGTTTTAGAAATTTTGTTAGTATTCCCCGCTACGTTCTATACCTTCCTTTTCCGTTGCTTTTTTTTTTTCTGCCGCTATCTAGTTTATGCTTTATTTCTTGCTTCTTTTTTTTTTATTACTATTATTCTTTCATCTCATACTTTTCGAGTCTGATTTTCATGGCCAGACTGTCTTGTTCCCTTTACCCCAGCCTGTGGATTCCCATTGCCACTGTGGGCACTGGTGAATGGTGGGAGTTGCTGGGCACTTCAGCAGTGGTGGTCCCAGATTTCCTAGATCCCTATCTCTGAGTCCTATCTTTTTACTGTTGTAGCGTAACCAAGGCCCATCCCTGAGACAAGTGAGTGCCAGCCTGTCTATGATAGCTTTTGCTAAGTCTTTTGAAGAAATAGTAAAATCAGTAATGAGATGGTATCCGTTTTAAATGTCCACTTATCTTGCTTAGCAAACAGAGAGCACTAAAAATGCTGAAAAACTGCAGGAGCATTGCATAGGATGAAAGGCATCACTAGGTACTCAAAAGGACTCAATAAAGACATTGAAAAATTCTCAAAAGGCTCTCAAACAAGACTTCTTTCAGCAGAGTGTTGTCTTCCAAAACCCTCACAGAATTCATGACCTCACCGCTGCACCGACTTAGTCTTCCAGTATGTTGTTGGGTTAATCCTTAGGAAGGAAAATGAGAAAATGCACACCTGGCTGCTTGTCTCGAGGAATTAAGGTGCACTAGCCTTCAGAACAGGAACAAGGGTTGATGCTCCATTAGAGCAGCTACGGTGCACCATGACACTGTTACACCTCTGGAGATACTAAGGTGTGTTATGTGTTTTTGGATCCTCCTTACCACAATAAAGTGTTGGTACTGGTTAACACTGAGGTGCGGAGTCTGTGGGGTCCCTTGGGATCTTCACTCTAAACCCCTGGGGAATGGCCTTTGCTGCTAGGGACTCTCAAGTCACGTTCCTCTCAGGTTAACCCAACTGCAGAGTACAAAGATCCTCTCCAGGATCTATGCTTGGCTCTTATGTTGTAGGGACAGGACCCAGTACTGTACATGCAGAAATGCCGTGCTGTGCTTGCCTGAGATGCTGTGCAGGCTGTACCATGACTTGGCTAACAATGAAAGACACAGGACGCTGCAGATTCTCTTAAAGAAGGCTTAGCACAAGGCTGATCACAGGCTGTAAAGCAAGTTAGAAAACAGCAGGAATGCCAGGCACCACGACTGTTGGACAAAATTGACTATTAAAATCTGAATGCAGAACTTGCTATTTAAATCTTCCACCACATAAGTTACTGCAGAGGCAGTCAGCAGGGATTGAAAAAGAACCTAGTAGCACTGAGTTGCCTCACAGGTTGCATTGCTCTTGGCACAGATGGCATCAAAACTCAATCCTTTGCAATGGACTTCATTTAATCATTAGTGTCACACTGGAAACTTATGAATCACTGGACCCAAATGTAAACATGCCCCATCAATGATTTCTTTTACAACCAGAATTAACTTAGGTGATTAGCCAAGAATGTTTTTTCCAGTATGAGGAAGAATCAGTTTCACTGATAATGAGCACCCACCTGAAGTGGAGTATTGAACTATGAATTCCAGGATGCTCTCTAATTTTGGTCAAGACTCTTCAGGCAGAACATAGGTTCAGGCAGAGTTCCTTGAAGTGACCTTCTAGCAGCAGGGAAAGGATGAGTCACCAGAGAATTACATTCTATGGAAAACAGTCAGAAATGCAATTATAAATTATCTGGTCATTTAACCAGATAAATGAAATGGAACCTCTGGACCATCTCATTCTATATAGTAACCATCATCCATTTATAAAAGTTTGCAGTATACTACACAACAGAGAAATTGCCCTGAACAAGTTTAGCTAGTAATGCTCCTGCCATTGCAATATGGTTGGAATCATCAAATAGCAGCCCATTGGTCAAACTCCCTGTTAACCCCTGTCCATGCTGGTCCAATTCAAACTCTAACATTAAATAGCAGGGAAAGCAAACTTATTTTACTCTGTCAATATTGTCATGGATATAGTGGACCCTCTTATCACCATGGGGCTGACACAGGTTTATCTGAGGCGCAGAGTCAAAGGAGCCTCCGGTCTAAACCTTTGACCATCTCAAGGGGGTATATGGCCTCTGTGGCAAGGAGATTTCCAGGTCGCGGCCCTCAGACTCACCCCCGATAGTGATAGCTGGATGTGCAGGAATCAACAGGTACTGTCTTTTTAAAAGTGTACAGGCACAAGAATATGCATGCAGCAGGGGGACACATGGAGCAGGTACTGTACTCTGGAACTGGATAAAAGACTTGGAACTTAAACAAGACTAGGAACTGGACACAAAACTTACAGCCTAAAGTGGGATGACATTCAGGCAACAAGTGCCTGAAAATGCTTTCTTTTAAATCACCCGGCAGCCACAGGGGGAGGGACAGGCGTCGTTGCTAGGCAACAACACATGTCCATCAAAAACGAGTTGCCGGCCTCCCACGCACAGAGTTCTTCCACATATACACAGCGTGGGAGGCCAGAGAGGAGAGAGAAGCCGCTGAATCGCGGTGCAGGTATGTAACAATTGTGTACACATGCCAGCACCTCTTGACAGCCTTCATCTGTTCAGAAATAAGGGTTATGTGTTTAAATCACATGCAAAATTGTGTAGGGTATTTTTAGGATGAGTTACTCTCAACAAAGACCATTTTTAATATCATTTTTTTGTTTGCTCCACTGAGGACCAAATAATTACTACTCCACAGTATTAAATTTGGAAAGACCCAGAGCGGTCTTTCCGAATTTAATAAATTTCGCCCTTGGCGTACTGTTTTGTGCAATGTCTTAAATCTTGAGGGACTTTATTCCAAAAGTATTTGCTTAGTTGGGGAAAGGGTTATGCTCCATGCACTATTACCATTTACATAGCAGTTATACAACTAATGAATATAAAAAGAGGCAAGATATGTTCCATCGTGGACATACTGTGCCTTGTGGTTGAACTTTATATGGAAAACAGAAAAACAACCCCGGTTACAATAAATTGTAAACACATGTAGGCAATAACAAGGCACCCAAAGTGATCTTAGCCATTAATGTTACTAGTTTTTAAAGTGCATGGGCTGTGTTATTGCACAGAAATAAATATAAACAATTATAAATAGAATACACAATCATAACACTTATTGATTATTTGCATAAATATACATTCTGAGGGAGGAAAAGCAGCCTCCCACTATCACAGTAATGCATTTCTTATCCTTAGCCTTGTGTTAAGTTTTGTTTGGAATGCTTTTAGATGCTTACTAATGTTGAGCATATCAGATTGTTCTCCCCAGTCCCCCTCTCAACAAATCTATTTATGTTTTATGACCTATTCTAAATCCATTATTGCAGTACAGGGTGTAATGTAGATACATTTAAGGAGGCAGTGGCATACTCCCCTGCCTCTTAAGTCTGTACACCCCTGGAAGAAGGAAAACAAAGCTATCATAGGCTAGTAATTTTGTTCAGTATATGAGGCCTTAAAGCAGATAACTGCTTTTGGAAAATTGATTATACAAGGATGTTGAGCCTGTAGTTTCCATATAATGTGAATAAGTTATGGAAAGCCTTCAAAATTATATGTTGTACCACTGGAATAATAATCTTTAAAGTGTAAGTAAACCCTATTTATAAAGTTTGCCCCATTAAAGCATTGTAAAATGAAAAAACA
>WMED01021897.1:0-11803 GCA_019650415.1 Pipa parva | reverse complement strand
GGGTCTTGTCGGCTGTATTCAGCAGCTGCCGGCAAGACCCGAACATCTAAGGAGGGCCGTTGCATTTAACTTACTTCATCAGAGGAGGTGTGTCGCTGAAACGCTGTTGGAGGTGAGTGGAGGGTGCTGGGCAAGTGGGGGGGGCGGCGGCACGGGGCCAGGACCGCCCCTGAGTACATGTGCTACGATCACCAGCATACAGATATTCACTGTACTCAAATAACAAAGATGGGAAAACATACAAAATAAATAGTTCAGTAATAAACAGTTTAACAAATCTAAACTACATTTAGCATTGATAGTAAATTGGTACATAACATCCACTGTTATAAGGCTAACGTGCACTTTTGTATCCAGTATTTTTGGGTAAAAGGCACATTTTCAAATGCAAAGATTGGCTTTATTGATAAAAGTTGTGTAAAGGTCTGAATTTGCATCTTTGCATCTTCCAGATTTTTTACGCATTCAAAAAACAAATTTGTGGCAATGCAAGGAACGCGGCAAATCTGCAACCAATTTGGATGCTTCTGGTGGTCGTGGACTGATGGAGCAATTTCTATCACTTTGTATGTGGTTGAACAGGAGCTTGAAGCTGGCTGATCTAACAGTGGGCTAATATAGCTCTATGCAAAATATAACATAATCCTGAGACTGCAGTAGGAATAGAGACCCTGCTTAACCCTAAGCCAGGGTCCCCAAACGCTGGCCGCGGACCACTGCCAGGCTGTGGGCCTCTTGGTTCAGGGAACCTGAACTAATGTCTTGTTAAACGAGTTACTGAAATTCTGACCGTGCACTTGTGTGCTGTATATTATTGCAGGACCTGTTTGTCTCACAGGCAAGACCTAAGCAATGACAAGGTAACCAATTCAAAAAATTGTCTGACTACCGCAAGGGTTGTGAAACACAAATACAGTCATCCAAAGTTAAAAACTTGGACAAAGTGGTGGGCCAACCTTGATTGTACTATTAGCGATACATGCGCTGCCTACCACCAGGCCAGCTTTAGTAGACAGTGAAATTTATTAAAGTTGAAAAGAACGCTCTGGGTCTTTCTGACTTTACCGAGAGAAATTTCATTTTGTTCTCGCGAGATTTTGTTCGAGATAGAGTTTCTCATTCCTTAATTTTCAATATTTTCGATGGAAAGGTAGCCATGCAGCCAATGTTAAGTATGGCTACCATCCCATGGAAAACAATTTGAAAACTCGAGATTGAGAAACTCGATCTCAAGATCGATAAACTCGATCTCAAGAGAACAAAACGAGATTTCTCTCGGTGAAGTCAGAAAGGCCACCTTTCCGACTTTAATAAATTTTGCCCTTGGTATTTTCTTGCAGGCCAAATATAATTACACTGCAGGCCAGATTTGGCTACCAGGCCTGACACCCCTGAACTACAGCATCAAATTGCCAACCCATTTAAATTGATTGTGTGTGATAAAAGCAATGTTTCAAGGTATCATTAGCCTGCTATGATTATACAGTGAAATCATGAACATATTGTAAAAACTTTCTTTTTTTCTATTTTAAATGTTATGATTCCTTTACAAAGAAGCAAAATTGCACTGCACTTCAGGAACACTAACATGCTATTAGATACGAGTCAAGTCTAAACAGTTCAGTAAAAAATGCTATTAAGACAGACTGGCACCACTTATGAAAGTGGAAAGAAACACAATCTAGGGGACATGATGTTAAACACACAATCCGTATCTGATTTTAAAGCTTTCTTTTTATAAACAAAGCAAATTAAATGTACAGGAAAAAGTTCTAGTTTTTAATGGCACTGGCACAGAAGACATTTTGTTGCCTTGTTTTACAATAATGATTCTATGCGTCAAAACGCCATCAATACAGTAACCCTGAACCACTGCAGTTATGGCACACACATCTTTCTGCAATTGGTAAGTGCCAATAGATGCCAGTGTTAAGGCAGTGAGATACAAAGGCCACGTAGAATTATTTTTTTAATTTATGCCAACATAACGGCCACACTTTTTGGCAAATTTTGCACTAAGTTTTGTCACAAACCTCACATCATTTGTCACGTATGACTGCAAAGTTGCCATGAGTGTGTGCTGTTGTGATCAAAAATCCTAGGGTGGATAAAATATGAATTTATTCACAATTACATTGTTATTTTCAACTTTACTTGAAAGACTTGTGACATGCGAGACTTCTGCAATATTGGCTTGTATTTTGTCATATGACCAAATGCCTAACGGTACTGAACACATGAATGATTTCACAAAGCAACGCAGATCACTGTATGATTGTATCGATGCGTTATATCGAGACAAAAAACATAGAACGCGGGGACATTTTACCAGATGAGGAACATGTTAAGAAACATATTTTTCTATTTAAATATGCAATTGCCCCAAAACCTTTCCACAATATATTCTGTCAGCGTCAGACTTAGCTCAGAGTGACGGCGTGAATAAGTGGCTGTGGGATATTACATTATGGCTTTACAGTTCATGGATGACTGGTAGAGTACAACTGTTTTATATCTAGAGGATGAAGAAGAGTAATCAAACAACCCACTATATAAACTGTGACAGGAGAACAAGATTCCTACTTTTCTTTTTTTATTGGATTTTTAAAAATAGCAGGATTAGATTTTGCTAAGTGAGCGTGTATCATATGGTAATGATGCAATGTCATTTCATGTTCAGTGTGGTTTAAGTTACATCTGATTTCAGAAGGCATAAAGAAATCATTCATGTCACGATTTTTTATTTTTATTTTTTTGCATTATACAATTTTTATTGAACCTGATCTACTACTTAACATTGGAGTCTAAGTAATATGTGTCTTTTAACTCATGTATAGAATATAAAAGTCTTTGAAAAATCTCCTGGTTTTTTTTTTCTGTAACAATATAACAAATAGAAAAATATTAAAAACTACAAAATACATCTCAGGAGCTTATTAGCACAGAATGCTCGGTGCCTTAGGCCACAACCTCTAACCACACCCCTTTGAACGAATAAACACAGACAAAAATTATGCAATTAACTGTGTAATCATCATTTTAAACAAAGCGAATTCACAAATGTCAGGTAAAAAAATTTAAAAATTAAAAAATACTTCTTATTCCCCTTAGCCTCCATGTTTATGTCCCTTGTTAGGAGCACCCTTCCTTTTGACGTGATGTTCCTGACTATAGGAAAATCCAGTACTAAAAATATTGCAACAAATCACACCAATGGATAAAGGATGGGAGTGGAGAAACAACACAATTAAGATTTACATCTACACTATACTATATTCTTTTTCCTCTAATCTGGATGGAGGGATATTACAGGAGGGAAGGACAAAGGGGCTGTGGTTTCTGTGAACTTCTGTCATTTGAAAAAGGGCTTTTTCTGGCCCAAAACACACTAGAGTGAATAAAAGATTTGTAGATATCCTATAGCAGCAGTCCCAAACTTTTGCTGGATCGAGGACCAGTTCCCCTCCCAGCAAAAGGTTTGAAGGATGGGAGGGTGGGGGGCGTGTTGATGACTGCATGATGATGTCATGCTACCTGTGCGCGCATCAACCACCATGTAGCTTGGTACCAAAGGGCCGGCAGTTGGGGATCCCTAAACTATGGTGTATTCACTTAAAATTACTTTACTACTGTTTCATTGCAAGCACTTTACCAACTGAGAATACATAAATAGTAGTTTGTTGTGGGAAACTTTTTGAAAAAGCACTACCATACAAGACCATATGCATTCCTCATTCCAATAAAGGTGACTAGATACAGCTGCGGCCTTGGCAATCTTCTCTCTATCTCTGGTCTATTCTATTTACAGAGGAATAGCAAATCAGATAGAGAGTTCGAAATTTTACATCCCCAGTCTCAGAAACATCTATTCGGACATTTTCACTAAAGATCCTGGTTCTCTCTCTCTGCGGTCCTGTTTAAGCAAAAGTAATCCCCACCTTTCAGCACATTTACTAACAAGGCTTCCTAGCTTTTTCTAAAGGGACATCAAGAATTGTAACAGCTAATCAGTTCTTATTTAGAAAGGTTACCAACAGTTAATAGTCATTAACATGAATAAATGTGTCTCAGAAAAAAAATAAATAATAGTACAAAGCACCATATCTTCGTTAAGAGTGACAGGTAGACATCGACAAAATACAGAGAGCAGGAGCAGTGCTGGGGCTTAAATCACAGATATATAAAATATATTTCACACATCATCACGCTCATTGCGGGGAGCATTCTCATTGGCCCAAACAATGAATGTGACCGACGGTGAAACAAGTTGGGAGGAGCTTCGCGCTGGCTTCTCTGTCAGCCAGTGCGCTGTGAAGAAGCATCGGGTGCCGGGTAATTACAGCACAGTTCATACTGTGACTGTAGAAATTCACCTCTATATCTGGTAAGATTTTTAATAAGTCTTTCTTGTTGTATACCTTTAGTTCTCCTTTAATAGAAAAAAGCCCACTGGATTTTATAATATCATAATCATCCCACTAATTTAATGGTAACTCCAATACAGTTAAATGTGATTTTCATTTCTGAAATGCTGCTAAAGCCATAATGATGGTGTATGTAAAAGAGAGCTGAGTGAGCAACCGAGGCTGAAGAGGAATGTTTTCATAGGCGCTAAAAGGAATTCTATCAGCTCAGTTCACATTCTTCCTAAAATGGACAGAACATTCATGTGATTGAAAAGGAAACATGACATGTAAACAAGATAACATCTGCAATGCCAGTAAATAAAAAGTGACTTTATATGTAATATATTTACAAGCCAAGAGGAAACAATGGTACAATAAAGGATAAACAAAATAAATATATCTAAACCTATAGATCACCTTACTGTAAATATTATTCTGCCAAGAATATTGCGTTTTTAGCAAATATAATCGAACAGAATCTCCTCCCCTAATTGTAGCACAGACTGCTGCCAAATGTTACAGTGGCCATACACATTCCAGGCTGACTCACATACACTGGCCAAACTGAAGATCTACCATAGCATGTATGGCGACCATGCAATTGGCATTTCTAAATGTTAACATGGCAGTTTAATGAATCAGGCTGGCTGGAGTTTTTTTGGTTGACCAGCTATCACTTCTCCTAGTGTAGACTTCATGAATGTCCCAAATTCTGAGGGACAGTCCAGTTTTTCAAGTCATGTCCCGCAGTCCCAACTCCCCTGTTTGCAGTCCTGAGTCCCTAAACCCTCCTGGCACCTACCCCCACCCTGTGCCTGATACAAGACTGCTTAATAGTCAGCATTGCCACACAACCAATTAAGAGATGGTGGCCAGTGAGTCAGTGAAACCCACTTTTTTGTGATGTTACTGGAGCACAGTCAGTCATGAGAAGGTAGACAGATAAATCACAAAAAATTGACCTGTACTGCCCCCAGCTAAAGCTACAGCTAAATGTGGCCATCCACATATGTAAGCCAACAACCTGCAGAGCTGGTCATTCAGCAGTCAGGTTGAAAAACAAATTATCTGTTTGTGTTCATATGTGCATATTTGACTTTGAATTTACAGTATTTGCTTTTCTAACTTAACCGGCTGAAGACCGGAGTCCGAAGCTGTCTCATATCTATTGTTATGCAGCCAGTTAAAATTGTGTGCTCATATAAATTACCCAAATGGAACAACAAATCATAAATTGTAGCTGCTCTTGGATTAGTAAAGCTTAGTAAATAACATTTTTGATAGCTTAGAGGGAAAAATTATTTAGACATCAGAGGCCATATTTGCTTAGGGGGTAACAACTGTAAAAGCAATGCAACCTTGGAAATCATTAGTATGTTGTAGTGGTATTCTATAAAAATTAACAACTGGCCTTTTGTGTTGTAGTTTGGGAATTACATGACTTTTTTTCAGAATTTTTTTTTGTTTACTTTTTGTCCTTCACAATTAAACAGTTCTTTTGGTTGCTAGGGGCAATTAATAAAAGGTAAATAAGAAAAAACAATTATTCCAACTAAAATAAGCAAGTCTCGGATTATCCTATAAACTGAAATGATGGGTAGTTTAGAACCCTGGTTGCTGCGAAGTTAAAGTACACCTGTCACCTCAAAACTTATACTAATGAAATAAACAGTTTTGTAAATATATATGTATTAAAAAATGTACCTTTATACAGCGTTTTTCTCTCTGTCATCTTCCCTGTCAGCCTGCCTCTTCTTTCCTGAGTTGGGTGGGCGGGACTAAATGATGGTTGATGTTATAGCTCCTCCAATCAGATCCCTTAAATTACGATCTAGCAGGGATCTGATTGGAGGGGCTATAATGTCAATCATCAAAACCCAACCCAGGAAAGAAAAGTCAGGCTGACTGGGAAGATGGCAGAGAGAAATACTGTATAAAGGTACATTTTTTAATACATATATATTTACAAAACGTTTATTTCACTGGTACAACTTAAATTAGTATTAGTGTTTTGAGATGACAGTTGCACTTTAAATTGTCCCTGTGCAGCTATCTTATCTAATCACCAAGGGAAATTAGAGGGGAAAGATGTCTAAAACACACTACTCAGAGATAGGGTAAAGGGACCCCAGAAGAGTACACTCTAGTTAAAGCTTGATACCTGAAGCAAAAAAAAACACCTGCCCAAAAGGTAAGATTAACCATTTGTTGGAAGATGTCTCTGTCCTAACATCCAGCTCTTTAAGAGAGTAAAGATGATATTATTGGTTAATATTACATCATGCTTTTACAACTGTTTCATTTGGCATATCCACCACAAGATATTTTCCATTCAGCTAAGTGGGGGGGTGAGGTGATGTCGCCATGCTCACTTAAACAAGAAAATCTTTGGTGCCCTGTTCATGCATAACATGCATTAATCTTGAATCATTGTCTAGCCAAGTATTTGCCTAACTCTTCACTACCAAAGTATAACAACAACAAGCCATAAATGCATTCCATGCCTGTTTACTTGAAGTACAAGTATGTGTAAATAGAGACAAACAGAAGTGGTAATGTGAGAATTCTAAAGTTATACTGGAATAGAAAGAGGATATTGGAGAAATGCACAGCCTGGGGAAAAGGACATGTAATATGTTCTTTTGCAGATTGTATTTAGGTGGAATCATTCTAGATACATGTTTCTGGCAAACATCCTCCATAAGTGCATTTTTAAAGGATAAGTAAAATATCAAAAATACAAGCCGATACTGAAATATTGAAACACAGATGCTTCTCAGCTCTAACAATCTAAAACTCTATATAAGGAAAAAAAAAAAAAGTTGTCAGGTGGGCTTTCCTATTACAGATGTAGGGAGTTATAAATCAAAGCGAGAATTGCAACACTTTGCCTATATTGTCATGTAGTCAGTTCTGCATAGTGACTAATTGGCATATTTCACTCAGCGTGCAGTCATTTCTCAGCATTGTCAGTAGCAGTGGTTTATTGTTCTAAATTTCACAAAAATAGCCATGTTATAGCAATGTGAAGTCTTCATTACATGGATCTGTTTAAGGGGGATAATGCCACTAAAACTATTTCTTTCTAGACTAATGACAAATCATAAGAAAGGACAATGTCATGATTATGTTACAATGCGGTTGTCAGTATTGTCACCAGAGAATATCGCCTATATTACAAGAGTTTTTTTACATCTCCTTCAATGACAAAGAATTCCTAGCTCATGTTGGCACTTTATAACATATTTACTATGGCTTCTGTGTGAAATGTCCCTTCACGCCAAACAGCATTGAGTCAAATGTCACCTTAAGCCCCCAAACTTGCCTTTTCATAAAGAAAAGTCAAATCAGTGAATTCACACCTGCATGCCTGGGTGTAACTGCACTTTGACACCTGACAAATACCCTGTGTTGCCACATTTGCAGACAGGACGTGGTGCATAAATAGTGGCCAATGTAATGTTGCAAATTGTGCATGAATTCATTACTTTAATTACATTACAGGATAAAACAATTTTTGGTAAATAAGCACAGTTGGAGAAGTGGGAATTGGTCATGAATTGACATATGTATGTAATAGTTCTCACAGATGAATATGCCCATTAATCCAGGCTGCTAAATTTTGCATGCATGCATCTCATTGGACCTGAGACTGTCATATGCATGCATCCCATTGGACCAGAGACTGTCATATGCATGCATCTCATTGGACCAGAGACTGCCAGTCCAATCAGTTGCAAATAGAGCATACATTCGAATCATGGGAATGTGTCATAATCTAAAGCCTTTCCATACAGCTATAGAAATATCTTTTTCAATAATTATGCATAATTATACTATTATGTAAACAAGATCTATAAAAAGTTAGCTATGGATATTAATTTTGGGCGCTGCAGAATTATTTGAAGGTCTAAGAGTTCTATATACACTAAAAAAAGTCATCTTGCAAGTTAAATTTGTATTGCTTCATGTTTTTTTTCTCTGCTGTCGTAACCATTATTTCTAAATGTAAAATTCCATAGAAAACAATAGACAGAGCAAGGGTTTACTTTAATGGATAAAGATTGCTGTAAGCACTGTGTAGAAATAGCTGCCATGCTAATTCACATGGCCTTTTCCTTTCTTCTGCTGTTACTGGTTTGTTAGTTTCCACACTAACATTCTAATTCTCCTGCAGTCTCTAAACATTTTCTCAGCCATGGGAAACATCAACTTGAAAGATTTTGACTGCTCTTCCTGTGCTGAATGATACACCTGTGCTTGTGTTTGTACAGCCTGAAAATACTGGAAGAAGCCAGAAGAAAAGTTTGTGGTGTTATTCTTATACTTTGGGAATTTAGCCGTTTATCAGCACTGCATCTACTTTTTATTCCACGCTATAAACATACTGTGAATTTACTGTAAATTGTTAAGCACTCCATTCTCTGGGCACACCACATAAACAAAAACATCTGTTCCTTTGCAAATATTAACAATACGCCGAACAGGGAAGTACATTTCTCATAGACAGGCTGATGTATTTATGCACCAGAGAGGGACATGCAGTTTTCCTGTGGGGGCACTTACAGTACTATGCCAATTGGTTAAATGAGTACAAAATACAGTAGATATGATTTCAGTTTATGCAAGTACAAAGCCACACTGGAGATTTCTGTTTAGTGCGGTGAAGCTCTCAAGAAATGATGACAGCACAGCCCATATTGAATGGGTGACCATGAAAAAAAAAAGTGGATTTTCCTATTAACAGTTTACGACAGGGTTGGGCAAACTATGGCCCGAGGGTTCAATGTGGCCCATGGACATCTTTGGCCCAGCCCGTCTGCCAACGTTGGGTGACAGGGCAGGGCCATGGAGTAGACAGCCATGCTCGCCCCCCTCCTCCCTGTCCCGGCTCCATCTGATCTAGAGCTAGGCCTTAGCACTACAGCATTCCTCTCTCAAAGGAAATATACTATACAACAGAGGTGGGCAATTAATTTTCCCATGGGGCCACATGTGAAATTGGAAAGTATATTAGTCTGGTCCTCTAAAACCATTCCAATTTCTAATGTGACTGCTATTTCAAACTATTTTTCCTCCTGAAGAAGTGGCTGGAGTCCACAAAACGCGTAGAGGACAGAACAACAGTATCCTGATTATTCATCTAAGGTTTGGGACTTCTACTTTGGATGTTTGAAGGTGGACACTAACTGCTGAGTTAACCCTTTGTGGGAAATTATTGCGCTGTTTTTTGCTCCGTTTGTGAGCACCTTTTCATTTTAATATGGTTTATTAAAATATTTGAACATGCTGCTCTATGGAGATTTTCTGTCTCTTTTATACCTGGTGATTCCCTGTGAGGAAGTCTCGTCTGTCAAAAGTGCAATACTGAAAACTACAGAGCGATCGGTTCCGGGAATTTTTTTCACACAAGCATATGACGCACTTCTCATCATACTCTAGTGTGAACCTAGCATAAAACAGAAAAAAAGAATGTAAGCAACAATGAGAGCATGCATGGGAACTACAGCAAGCAATTATTAGTTTGTATTCAATGGTTTAAAGGAGCTAAATAATTTGTTAGAGTTAGGCTAGACCAGCGGTTCTCAACCTGTGGGGGTCGAATGACGCTATCACAGGGGTCGCAAACACGCTGTGAAGCTGGTAGTGAGCAAAGGTCTCTTTATATAAAGGTTCCTGTGTGGCGATGTTGGAACTGAACGTCATCACGTGACACGCGTATGCGACGACATTTCTCCCGAACGTCATCACGTGACGTCAGCCCAGGGGGGGGGGGGTCACAGTCTCAACTAGGTTGAGAACTGCTGGGCTATACCTTTACATATCAATTAGTTCAATCTGGTCTATGTATCATGTAAAAATTAAAAAAAAACACACAACAAAAATTTGACGAAATACCTGTATTTAAAATGCACCTGCCACCTCAAAACACTAATACTAATATAGGTTGTACTAATGAAATAAACATTTTTGTAAATATATAGGTATTTTAAAAAATGTACCTTTATACAGTGTTTCTCTCTGTCATCTTCCCTGTCAGCCTGCCTTTTCTTTCCTGAGTCGGGCTGGGCGGGGCTAAATGATGATTAACATTATAGCTCCTCCAATCAAACTCCTTAAATCATGATTGAACAGAGATCTGATTGGAGGAGCTATAATGTCAATCATTTAGCCCCACCCAACCCAGGAAAGAAAAGTCAGGCTGACAGGGAAGACGACAGAAACACTGTATAAAAGTACATTATTTTTAATACATATATATTTACAAAAATGTTTATTTCATTAGTACAACCCAAATTAGTATTAGCTTTGAGGTGACAGGTGCACTTTAAAAGAAAGGGAAACAATCTAAAATGTGTATAAATAGTGTCTCTTCAGTGGACTAGATTACAGAGAATGTCATAGAAGGTATAACTCAGTAGTCAGACTATAGAGAAAAAAGCGCCTTTAATGAACTAATAACATCTGAAAAATCCCATTTGGATTTTGCATGGTTGTTATTCCTACATAATACTGTTAAACATGTTATCTTTGAAATGACATTTCTGATTTGCATTAATTTGAGACATTCCCTTACTTGCAGTTGCAGCAGTCTTTTCCTATTGTGTTCTATGGAACCTCAGAAAATACATATTCATGAAGTGCTCCAGAAAGCCAATTTGGCTGCTGACGCAAACCAATAGTAAACTTGAATTCAACTTCAAAGATAACATTGTAACAAATACTACATCAAAATAACTGCCATGCCAACCCAAATAGCAATTTTCTCTCTCGTGTCACTAGTCCTTTAATAAAACCTCTGCTTTAAACTCTATGGGGGAAATGTAACAAGTGGTGTTATTTTTGTGAAAATCAGTGTTCAAAGACCAGTCACACTTGATTTATGAAGGTTAGATCAATTTTAAGATCAATTATAAGTGAAATTACGCCTGCCTGAACCCTGACGTTAGAGAAAACCAGGTACACAGGTTTTGTGTAAAGCGTTTCCTATTTTGCGTCCTTTGTGTAAAAAATGTCCAAATGTTAGCAATCACCATTTGTGCATGGATATTGCTAATATTTTGCTAATATTTGGACACAAACAGAAATTGCTAACATTTTTTTTTACACAAACCATTAATTAGTGTAAAAGAGAACACACATTGCTAACATTTTTATGCAAAAATTAAAGTTTTCATTACGCGCACTTTCAATGGTAAATAGCTGTTGTTTTAAAGTGCCTATTTTTACCATTACAATAAAACCATTTGATACATTTCCCCTATATGCTATATTATACTGAAAGCTTACCTTCTTGACATATTTCAGGCATTAAAGAAATCAAAGCAGCTTTATTGGTGTAGAACAGGGGTCCCCAACAGGCGGACCGCGGTCCGGATCCGGACCCAAACTCCATC
>WMED01021894.1:0-11804 GCA_019650415.1 Pipa parva | reverse complement strand
GAAAATTCGGCGAATCAGCCGAATCGAATTTTTGAAAAATTCGGCCATCTCTAGTAATTACCTACAATATTCAGTTGGGGGATGCTAACATCTTATTAATTAAACAGCTGCTATGTTGTATATTAAGATAAACAGGTTTTTCATTAATCTAGTGGCTAAAGTAATGCTGGTTTGATTCTCATCTGAACAACAGTTATATAAAGGATTACTCTATGTGACCTCACTTGGAAACTGTAAGGAATACTTACCGGTGTTCGTTCCAGCGCTGGGTCCTCCCTGCTAGTGTGCAACGTGCACGCACTGCCGGCGCTTTGAACGCTCGATCATGTGACGCAGCCGCCGTGACATCACAGGGGCGCATGCCGGGTGCGCACAGAGGCAGGAGCGCGCCTGCCTCTCTGCCCATATAAGGCAGACGTGCTCCAGACCCGGCGCCCGATTATAGAATATCCTATCCTTTATGTTGGGCTCTGTTAGTGTTTAAATTATTATTATTAAAGTTATCTCCTGCTGTTAGTGTCCCTGCTATCGCTGGTGTACATCTGCATCTGTATCCAGTACCTGATTCCTGTATCTTTACCAGAGTCCTGTATCCTGAGTCTGTTACAGAGTCCTGTGTCCTGAGTCTGTTCCTGAGTATTGTGCTTGCCAGAACCACCATTGAACAGCTTCCTTAGGGGTCGCGACCTGGGTACTCTCGGCAGCAAAGCCCAGTACCTCCTTGCGGGGGTTAAAGGTGAAGACCGGGGAGTAACTTAGATTCCACACCCTGGGGTAAGCTAGTGCCAAGTTCATTGTGGTTATTACCAGCAACCTCCTTCTCCTCAACTTTGCGGTTCTGAAACCTTACAGTAACAAAAGAGGAGTCGTGGATTTTGGTGGCCAAAATAAAATGGGACTTAGTAAGAGAGACTTTTGGATCAAGGGTATACAGAAAAGCACTGAGCCACATACACAAAGTGGCAATAACACTGATAAGAGGAATAAGAGGGAATATTTATCAAATGGTTTAAATCAGTGGTTCTCATCCTTTTTTTGTTGCAACCACGACAATATTTCCATAGCAAAGTTGCGACTGTGACAATATTCTCATAATCATATTGGAATATTGTCCAGTTGCAACTTTACTATGGAAATATTATCGCAGTCCCGACTTTAAAATTGTTGCGGTCGTGGATAAAGGGTATCAAAAATCCGCGACAAATCCAAGGGGTGTCATTCAACCCCAAAAGGGGTTGCGACCCCCAAGTTGAGAATCACTGGTTTAAATGGTAATATAGCTACAGTATATCTTATCAGTAACTTTTTCGTTACAAAATGAACCAACAGCAGCAACCAAAATTAAAAAAAAAACAATACCACTCAACCAAAATGACACAGGGTTATTAACCAGCCACATAACAAAAGGGGTTGCAGTGGTCACAGCCAGGCCCCAGCTGCAGCCCTACAACACCTGCCTCCTGTGCAGGACAGTACAGCACTGCAAGGGAGGGTAGGAGGCCCTGGTGCCTGAATGATTTAAATGCAGCAGTTGTCAGAGACAGCAGAACATACTGGTATTCCTACGGAAATGAAAGGTGTGCTGTGTGCATGGAATGCACCAAGTGCTGAATCGAAATCTGCTCTAATTGTATGTGGATTGGCTAATTGTTTTAATCCTAATGTGGACTACAATACCATACGAAAATGGGTTCCCAACTAATATATTAGCATCAAAATGTAATTGTCCCTAGATCTGGATGCCTGTGAATCATATGACACATATCGTGTTTATCATGCATTGTTTATGAAAGTCTGCCAGAATCATATTCCTATAGAGGAACTAACCTTGTCCAGATTGCTTCATCCTGCATTGTATTTAAAGGAAACACCTGCTCTCTCAATCACATCTCCTGTGCTTTCATTTTCTTATAGTTGTGTCACCTTTACTGCACCGGATACCAAACTAATTCATATTATGTGACTTCTAATTCAAAATATTTGGAGAAATCACATAGGTTTAACATTGTCAGAAAATATGTTTTCTTTGCAACAGAAAGGTGATTTGCATTATGAAAGAGAGAATGATAACCAGGGCTGATTTTCAGCTGGGTCAAGCTAAGTTGCTAACATGATAGGCACAGGCACATTTCTTCATGAGAGGAGCAACCAACCTTAAAGAGCAGAAGTAGGAGGCTAACCCAAAAAATGCTGCATTCATTACTGCTGAGCGATGTCAACAGAGGATGGGCGATACCTTCTTAGGACACATTTTTTAGGCCATCTACTGAAATAATATACTTTAGGAAGGGTAATTCTAATTGACAAAACTTTTTTCAGTTTTGCAAAAAGAGAGTTTTTTTTCTCCAAACACTGCAATCTTTGTATGTCCAGGAGCCACTTTTTAAATAAAAATAGGATATCAGTGAGATTTACAAAAAGAAGGGCACTGAACATTTTTCAACATGTTTCAACTTACTATAAGGTATTTTTTATATGTCTTTTTTAACCTTTAGTTCTCCTTTAATACACCACTGTTCCTAGGGCATATGTGGGCATAAAAGTTGCAATTACCAATTTGGCAAAAATGTAAAAATATTTAACACTCTTTTAAAACGATTTTTACTGTGCTTTGCTTTGACTACTCCCTTAAAATCTACAAAAGAACCTCTCTGCAAATCTACACTTTATTATGAGAAAATCATTGAAGCAATGTAGGAGATCCAAACTATTTTACACTGATGGAATAGTCATATGTGTTACATACTGTATGTGTTAGGATGTTCCAGAAACATTACAATTATTCAGTATCTCAAAGACAAAGGTGTTACAAATGAAAATACATGCATTAAACAAAAAACTGTATTAAGTTGCAGTCTATAACATTTATACCAAATCAGCATCTCTTTGGCTCCATCTCAGCAAAAAAGTTTAATGCTGAAATTACTTGTAGGACAAGTCAGTGTACAAGATTACATTTCAAAAGTAGAGAAAAAAATATGATCTGCTGTATTGTATTGTCTCACCCCCATTATTGAGAAAGACAAAAGACACCTTTGACCCACACTATATTTTCAAACTGTAACAAATGTTTCTTCTGCTATGTTAAGTGTGGTTCTATATAAGGTAAAATATAACCAATGAAACCAAGTTTGGTAAATACTGCATTAAAAATGTATTTTTAGTATTTTAAGATACGCATCACATTGCTAATTTGAGTAACTGGTTTCATTTATAAATGTAGATTTGAGAGTATCAAAAACCATGGCATATACACTTTTTTAGGAAGAACATTACAATATGACAAATATAGAATATTTTTTATCTCTCAAAAATAATAGGGACTTTCATTCATGAAGAATGGTCCAGTATCCATTAAAGCATTTCAACATCTGAATATCACAAGGAAGAATGTAGCTATTCTGAAGGCAACAAGTAGGCCAACTTCTTACATGTGGATATTGACATATTATGGGGGATATTTACTAAAGTCATTCCCCGCAATTCGATACATTTTGCCCATTCTTTGCCATTTTTTTCCCACCACATTTTTTTTTCCCCTTACTTATGTAAAGCCAAAAAAGTATCGATATTGATATATATCGATGTGTTAATACCATTACAATTTTACATTACTTTCAATGGAGCCCTTTGATATCGATATCGACAATTTTTACACCAGCAACTTAGAAATATTTTAGTGCTCCATCTTCATAGGGAATAATGGATTTTCACCAACTTCAAACAGGTGAATAGTTCTTTTAGTAAAAAAAAGTGGAAAAGTGCTTAATGAATTTCAGTATTGGCGATATCGACCCACCAGTGAAAACCTATACGACTTCTAGTAAATATTCCCTAAAATTTGTTGTTATTTCCAGCCATTGCACCTTTAATAGATACATATGTTGCCTGTGGGAGCATGTCATGGCATCCATGACTTAGGGAGAACATACATAAAGATTTTTTGTTCAAAATTGACCCAATGGTTTTTTAAATTTTCTCCATGAATGAGAGCAGATCGATTCAAATGAACAACCATGACTGTTTTAATTGTTCATTACACTTCAAAACGTCAATGGCCGTAGTAAGCTTAAAGCAGCTAGTACTCATAAGCAACTGACGGGCAGAACAGAGTATCTAAAAAGAAAAAGCTAATATTCCCACTTCATTACACTGAGTATAGACAAATGCATTTACATAGATCTTTGACATCTGCAAGATATTCACTGTGCATTATGCAATGAAACCTTAAATAACACTTGTGCTGTGTAATAGACCAGTAACTTAACAAAAACTAGAATGTGAAAAAGTTTCTGCACATTCTGTAACTGATACAAGATAAATAAATAATAATTACATTTGAGTGTGTTTTCAACAGCAAATATAATTAGGAAATGCTTTTATAACCATGACTACAGATTCCAGGATATCTGTGTACACTTTGCAGATGAACACTGTAGACTAGATCTGTGTGGGCTCTGGAGTGGTACAAGATTTAACAAGCCCATAAATATTATTAAGCTAATTACTTTAATAGACCAAATACCACTATAGAGATGCACAATGGAGTTAGTCACAAAGTACATGTGCAACCCATCATTAAATCTGTATTGTGTTTTTCCAATACAAAATATTTTTACATACCATATATGTGGGTTCAGTTCCTGCAGCTTGTATGAGTCAAAATCATCTCTTAAAAGGATGCTTTCACTATGAATTTCAGCTAGAAAAGGTAAAAATAAATGTATGGATTAAACAGAGATATAAAGCATTGAGAACAAACTACATGTATCATAACTTGAATAAATCATTGAAATACAATCTCACTGTTATGTTTTTATGTATTTGATAAAGTTAAATCTAGAATATATGTAAGCAGTCAAACTGAACTCAGTCCTGTTCTGTTTAATATATTTATAAATGCTACTATTTGTGGTTTAAGTGATGAGGTGTTTTTTTTTTTTGAAGATGATACAAAAATTAGATTTGATTTTCTAGAGGGGATAAAGCAAATACAAGGTGATTCATTCAAACTACAGGATGACAGGAGGAAATAATGCATTTTGGACATAGAAATCTAAATTTAGAATACATGCCTGTACAAGGAAATGTAAAAATGTAGAAAATATTTAATCAATTAAGCAGATTAGTTGAACAAATTGTTTCATTCTTTCCCATCGCATTCAATGTTGCTATATTAATTCTGTCTTACTATATAAATCACTTGGTAAACACCTGTATACTGAGGCCAAAGTGCCAACTCCTAAGGGTCCAGATGTATAAGATTGGGACGGAAGGTGAGCCAAACATCTGCATTACAAAGTATCCAGATGTAATCAGTAACTGATTGAGTTACTCATCTACTCTAATGCATGCTGTGTCATGCTATTGAAAGCATTCTGTTGGTAAAAATATGTGTTATCGAATCCACGTTTCCCAAATGTCTCTATTTTGACAAATCTATATTATATTACTCTGGAGTTTATCTCTGGAGGGGTGAAATTTATTTTAAAAAAAGCATTGCTGGTATTTTTTTTTTTTCTGGATTTTATTGCACGCACTAAAAATGTCCAGTGTGCCAAGGTGGGGCATATTTACTAAAGTCGCATTTCTCATATCTCCAGATATCGCCATAGATTTAGCGATATTGGATGATATCCCCGTAGCCCATTTATATCCCCGTAGCCCATTTATTATTATGCGGAAATAGCACTGCTAGAGCGTTATATGCATTTATCCCAACGATATCGATATCTGTAGAAGCAGTGGTACTGGTTACATCTATGGGGATGGATATAGGTATCAATACCAATATAGATATCCATGTGTATATCGATAAGTTACACTTAAAACATAACTCCAGACTACAGTCCCATTGAAAGTAATGGATAACGCCACCCAGAGAGTGGCGATATATTAAGCAACAGAAATAGCCAAAAAAAACAAACACTTATCTTAGTAAATAATGCAGAACAGCGTTAAATCAGGAGATATCGATACACATTAGTAAATGTGCCCCTAACTTAATGTGTTTACAGAGGACACAAGTCTATAGTGAAATAAAATTGAGTCTTATAAGTGTAAAACTGACTTTTATACATTAAATGATTGGGAAACTACATGGAAAATGATAGGGACTGGCATGTGTTTGTATTTAAACCAGTGTGTTGTCAAGCTTCACTGTCATTTGATAAAGGGCCTAGGCCCAAAACATGTAATGATACGTTATTAAATTTATTTGTCCTGCTGTTTTCCCTACCTTTTTTAATTTATATGGTAAATGATAATCATTGTTCCTTATTTTTCTTGCATTGTGTCCTTTAACCACAACAAAATATGAAGTGCAAATAACAGGAACTAAAAAGTCCAGTAACAAAAGAGAAAATCCCATTTAGATTGGCATGGTAGTTACAACTACAAATGAGTCTGTTTCTTATAAAAGTTTAGAATTCCATTGGAATGCCATGACAGTTATTCATACACAGTACTTCTAAAATTGTTGTTGAAGATGAATTCCTGATTTTTTAAAATTTGTATTGTCTTTCTCTTTGCTAGCTGTGGCCATCTTGTATCTGCTATATAAACATATCCACCCTTAATCCCACTGCTTTTTTCTGAAACTTTAATACGTATTCATGAAGTGCCCCATAAAGCCACATTTATAAAAGATGTTTGTGATCATTGGAATGAAAGAGGAAAAAAAAAAGAGAAGATTTCTACAACTAGCACATAGAAATATCTGCAATGCCAGTACAAATAGCAATTCTCTCTTTCTGGTGTTACAGGTTCCTTACTCATTATCTGAAAATTCTGCAATGATATCTGCAATATGATCTTTTTTATCATAATTTCTAATAATAAAATGGAGTTTTAGCAGTAGGAAATGAATCATCCATTCTACACTAGCTGAACACATTACAAACCACTTGTTTTTGTGCCTTTTTAATACCATATTTTATAAATCACACATTATTTGCAAAAAAAAAAAATATATAGTTCAACAGCAGCAAACAATGTCATGAATTCAGCAATAGAAAAATGGAAATTTTTACTGATAATATATGCAAGTGTGAACAAAGAGCTACCAATTTAACAGCTTCAGGGGTTTTGATACAGATAAAACTATGTTCAAACCTACCACTCGCTGCCATATGCCAGCATAGAGAGTAAGCTGTGACAGGGGAAGGGAATGGAAGGGAAGACTCCAGCACAATTTGCTGCTAATGCATGGACAGCAGCAAGAATTGCTGCAAGGTGTCTGGTTGGGACATTAGCCTAGTTTCTATAATAAGGAATGAGATTTTCAAATAAATAAATAACACTTGTAACAAAATAGAAATACTCACCCAAGTTTGGACGCAATGGTGCTTCAGTGGGAGCTGAGGAAAAAGAGAAAAGCAAATATTTTTAAGCCTTTTCTTATTTTCTTTATGGATAAGCATACATAGATTTGAAAGTATATCCATTAAGTATTGGATTTCTGTCTTTTCTGATGAGCAATTTAAAGAGTAAATTTTGCTCCTAACATGGATTACAAAGGACTGAAACGTTGCATCAGTGCAGTGTTTGGCTCTTCACAACTTCAGTACAATTCCAAGCATTTACCAAAAATGATATGTGTCACAGTGACTGGAATTTGGAAATTTTAAGCACAAATAATACAAATTACAAGAAATTTAAACCAACCAAAAGGCTCATACATAGTGGTGGGTGGGCAACAATTTTATTCCAAGAGATACCACTGTAAACAATAGCCACAAGTAGTCAGACAAGAACTGATCTATTTATTTCTACACTAAAAGCAAACCACAAATATGTAACAAAACAATCAGGTGGTTATTCTCTAAAGTCCGAATTTGACTGTCGAATTCTCAAACAGTGGATTCCCATAGCAAATCCACGACTGCGATAATTCTCCCATTGTAAAGTCATGACTGCGACAATTTTTAAAGTTGTGGCTGTGACATTATTTCCATAGTAAAGTCGCGACTGCGACAATATTCTCATTATAAAGACACGACTGCAACAGTAGCAATCTATTGTGATTGTCTTTAGTTGGTGAATTCACACCTTTATGTGGCAATTTGAACTTTACAGAATAACCCAATCAATCGCAGAAAAGATCAGCATTCAAGTCTACCTAGCTGAATGTAAGCCCCATGTCAGTTACAATCATAGCATCATGTCACCTGTAAGGTAATACATGAGTACATCAAAATAAGGGGTAATTCAGGAATGATCGAAGTACCCTTGTGAAGCTTCTCATCACTTCGCCGAGACGGGCACTCGGAGATCAGCAAACGCTTTAAAGGTACTACGGCAACTCGAGTGGTCGCGAGGTGAGCCGAAGTACCTTTAAAGCGTTTGCTGATCTCCGAGTGCAGGAGACCAGTGAGCGCGTACCCGTGTTGGCGAAGTGATGAGAAGCATCGCAAGGTAACTTCGATCATTCCTGAATTATCCCCTAAATGTGCATGAGAAATATTATGATTTACACTACATTTAGAATTTTTCCCCCCAAAATAATATGTATAAAATATATTGTTTCATTAAATTACCCATGTTTAAAAGTGAATCTGTTAATACGTGTTGCATACAGAACTGCCATCAGATATTGTGGGTCCTGCCCCCGACAACCTGACAAATGGGGCTTTCCTAAAATATGTTTATACCCCAAAAAAGACCTAGTTGTGAGAAAAGCACAACAAATGCATGCTTGATAGTGCATTAAATGTGATGATTGAACGTGTGATCTTTAAATAATATATAGACAAAAGGACCCATTGGATGGTGCAAGAAAAAAGATACTATAAAAAAACCCACAACAACGTGGACACTTCACACTGAGTGGGAGGTGAATACAAATTATGCGTTCACCAGTTGGTAAGAAAATGAAAGCCTGTAGTAACAATCTGTAGTAACAATCTTATCACCAAATGCCAATCTCTTCCATCTCAATTCATAACCATGTGTGAGTCAAACACATGTAAAAGCAGTACAAGGCTGTCAGTAAAAGTCTGGTGCAGGAAACACAGAATAGAGATAGCTCTGTAATGAGGTGTCCAGTGGTCCGGTAACAGTCCTCTCCACACTACGCGTTTCGCTTGCCACTTCCTCAGTCTGTCAGTCTGAGGTTAGTTTTCTCCATACAGTAAGTTTCAGCTCATGTTTCCAGTCTCCTGTTACTCTGAGGGTTACTATCTGATCTAGTTTTCTTCTATGCTGTTGGTTACTTTCTGATCCAGTCTCTCACTATATTATTAGTTACTGTCTGATCCAGTCTCCTTTTATTCTGTTGGTTAAAATAAAAATAGTAGTGTGAACTTTAATTATACTGTATGCAGGTAGTAAATCTAGACAACACCAATGTCCTGCAGCCCTCCAGAGAATTAACATTTCAATCCAAGCTTTTTAATCCCAGCAAACACTTTACAGAAAAAAAAAGTAAATTTCCAATGCCATTAATGGAATTCAGTCTTGAAAATAATTTTTATTCAGGACCATGGAGAGCAGCTTTACCACTTGCATCTTATCTGTAATACTATCCAATCTTAGCTAAACAAGATTTATTTCAAAATTGCAGCAAGGTAAAGTCCTATTGAATGCAGAAGGGTCTGTTTGTAGTTATACTACACTGTACTATATTGTTCTGCAGTATAGTAAACTCAATGTATACCAGATGGGTCCAATTTACATCTAATAATATCCAACCTAATAAACATATATCATATAAATACTGTTACTAATGTGTAATGGTCAATTCATTTGAAAACAACATCATTTTAAAAAGTAATACTGAATTTAAAGAGTAATACTGAATTTTTGATATATAATATCTAAAAAATGCACCGGATGAGAAAGACATTTTCCTCAGAACTAGTTATAACTTGATCTGAAGACTGTAACTTTTCTATTTTTAAGAGAACCAGGAAGATGTACGGAAGGACACTGCAGGAGGATTGAATCAACATGCATTAAGAAAACATTCCATTTACATGTGAAAATGTGTACAGCTTGTCATCTTTTGCCAGGTCTTTCTGGGAAATGTATACTAAGGGGTATATTTCATAAGAGGCAAAAATGCTTGTTCATTAAAATTCATCAGGAACAGCAAATTTACATCCCTTTATGTAGATATGCTCCAGTAGACATGAATTTGCTACTCCTCATTCAGTAAAAAGTTGATTCCCTTTGGCAAAGAAGCAGACATAGTTAGTTAAACAATAACAGGATGTGAAGTGATGTGAATTAACCCAAGCAGAGTGAAGTGATGTAATTTTGATCTGTTAACGGAGAACGTGTCACTATCTTTCTTAGATTAATATAATGACAAAATACTAGTAATAGCCAGGATGATGATAAGGAAGGACATTATGGCCATTATCAAAGGGATACTTTAGCATGTAAAAAAGCTTTCTATTTATTGGCCACTTAGAATTAAGTACAAGTGTTAAAATGACAGGTTTAGGCTTACCAATGGGGCAGAATAGTCACAACATTTGAAGAAAAAACAAGCACACGGAGAAGCTAATCCAAGCCCCTCCTCTTCTTACCTCTGTGTGGGCTGTCACTTGTGAAAAGCTTTTGGATTACTGAGCAAGTTTTGATTCTGAGCTGTTTTAGGCTTTTCTCTAGTCTTTCAGTCTCTCAGAACTATTAGATAGCTAAGGGACAAAGGGCTAGGATTAGCTGATCAATCTTGGTTTCAAGTGTTTGTTTTTTCTTCAATTGCAAAGACTATTCTGCAAAATCAGTAATCCTAAATTTGTTTTTTAACACTTGTTGTACTTAATACTAGGTGGAAATGGAGAGCACATTTTTACAGGCTTTAATGTCCCTTTTAAGTTTCATTTACATAACTAATACTGATATCCCTTTCTGTGCCAGAGTATTCCTAGTTCATATTGTCAATTGGTGGCTATATTTTATTTGTCTCTTGAGTGTACAGTTGCTTTACACCACATTCCAATGCCATCAACCCCCTACTTGGGTGCTTTAATCACATTTGCAGCAGTACACCTAGCCAAATTCACCACACTCAAGCACTATGTAAAAAGGTGATTGATGAACAGTGAGTATTCACAAATCTACACAACTGTTTGTACATTTATAAATTACCCCCAAAAGCTTTGTTACCCAGCCATTTCTATTATAAAGCGCACCTTTTCACTTGTTTTTTGCCATTTTAAATACTGCACAGTTTATGCTGCAATATTTTGCATACAAACAGTATTTAACAACATCAAAATCTATTTGTATCTTAATTTTGCTAGAAAATGTTTGTCACTCCTGACATTTCAAAAAACATTATTCCCTATTGGGCAGTTGTGTGGTCTAAATTAAAGAATCCCATCAAAATTGCATTAAAATGTATTAAAGATGGATAAAAAATAATCTTGTAAATATTTTATTAAATATACCCTGCGTTACTGTGAACATTACAGTCTGTGCTCCTCTCTTTATAACAAATGATGATTTGTTGAAGTCTAAATGGTCTACAAAACAGTGATGATCTGGGTTGAAAAATCAGAATGAATGAATTTAATATAAACCAGGGTGTGAAAAAACAACAGTGAGATTACAGGCCACCATTATGCATGCTTTGGGCCTTATTGACTAAAGGCTGAATAGTTACGAGAAGCTCTGGATTCACAACTAATCTCCACTTCCCCATGCTGGCTTATTGAGTATACTCTGTGATGTGGTGAATACGCAACTAATTTGGATGACTACGATAGTCGCGATCTTTTGGAGCACTTTGCATCACTGTCACGGGTTAATTAGGAACACACAGGGATTTCTACGGAACTGGGTCGCCACTTGAG
>WMED01021893.1:0-11804 GCA_019650415.1 Pipa parva | reverse complement strand
TTTTTATTTACGATTTACACAACGTGCCAACTTTTCTGATTTTGGGGTTTGTATGATAAGCTCCATTATAAGGGCAAGTGAAGCATGTGGCTAATAAGGGCATCAAGAGGCAGGGGACACCACACCCTATGATTTCTGCCACATGCGCTGCTGGCTGTTTAGGGTTGCCCACCCACTTTTGACTTCCACAAGTACCTCAGCAAAAGTGTGTTTTGGGTTTGAGCAGATGGGTGAGTGGCCAAAGAAGTTGAGTGGGTGGACAGTGGACAGTAGGGAGGGCACTCTAGAAGCTCTTACTCTGGGTGACCTATAGCCTTCAAATGTCCCTGCTTATGACTGCCTCAGATTTGCAACCCTTGATTATGTATTGATTCCCTAACATTAGATGCTAAAGATTCTATATATGCAGCAAACAATAAACAGTCTGACAAACATCTTTTCCTCATATTGCTATGGATTGGAAACCCTGGAGAAAACATTCCCGTGCTTTAGGTATCTTTATCTAGGTGCATAATTGAGGTGTTGACTTAAGCACCAAATCTGATTTTTGTATGAGAACCTTCATGCTATAATTATTGCTCTACTTCCCAATTTCATTTCAGTAATATACAATTTTTTTTTTTTCAAAGTGTCAGTTATCCATATGAAATATTTTGGATGGTACAGGATGGAAAAGATTCAGAAAGGATTGTGCTAGGATGCGATCAACTCTGAATTAGCCTGCCATCTTCAGTAATCCATGCTAATATTCATAACAATTTGCATTTAAATTGCTATGCATATATGTCACCAAATTCTTGAGGCATGAAGGTATAAAAACACATCCTAGACAGGTAAAAAATATGGAATTTTCCTATGAAATAAATAAAGTTTTTTAATTATTAAATACAGTTCTCCAGTTTGATCTATGTACTAAAACATTGCCTTGTCTTGGTCACTGATAAATCCATTTACTGCCAAATTTTTGACCAATAATAATGCCAAAACAATTTTCAGATATCATTCAGTGTTAACCAAGTGCTGGCAAGCTATGATCACAATTAGAGTTTGCTTAACTGAATGGATATAGATTTTCTCTGAGGGATTGATTCATGAAAGAGTGAATTTCCTTGCAAAGCAAGTGTGCAACACTCCACATCAATTCTCCCATAATGTTGCAAAGTCAGTTCTGCTTATTTACTAAATGTATTGTCACGCATTAATTTGTTCAGTGCGCTGTCTGGTGAATAAGAGAGGTAGCATATTATAATTTAACCTAAATAGGCATGTTTCTACAAAGTGATGCCATCTTTGCATGTAATAATATAATAAAGAACAATGCCCCAGTAGTGTTGCTGAGTGTAGACGAGTGTCAACATTTATATTACAGTATTATAGTGTTCCTGCTCACATATAGATATATACAGAGGCAGCTCTGGCCATATTGGCACCCCCCCTCGCAACACCCTCCCTGCCCCGCGCTGCCCCCACTCACCTCAAACACCGCCATCCAGCCACGGCTCAACTTTAGATCTCCCAATTGGCAGCCGTGGCTGGACAGCGGTGTTAAAGTTGCAATTGTGACAATATTTCCATAGTAAATTTATGACTGTGACAATATTCTCATTATAAAGCTATGACTGCGACAGTAGCAGTCTATTTTGACTGTCTTCAGCTGGCAGATTCACGCCTTTATGCTACAATTCAGACTTTAGCCAATAACCCCCAAAGGGTTTCTTTCATGAAGTCAAGTTGTGCAAAGGTCCGGTTTCCCATTTATTCACCACTTCCCCAACTTCCTGCATTCAGTAAACTGTGGGATGCACCAGATTCAAGTCCAATTCAAACACCTACTAGGGCTGCAGAGCACCTCACATTATTTTGCATGTGCAGACACACATAATTCAGCTATTCATCAAGTGTAGGAGACTGTCTAAGTAGCAATTTCAGCAAGGCTTACTGTGACAAATTCTCCAATTTGACTTGGCTATGTTCTGGCAAAGTAGAGAGTTGATAGTAGGCCACTGATGTGGTGTAATATGACAATTCATTCAGTTAAAACTGGGACCAAGTGACAACATGAACTAAAGACTGCTTGCTGCTAGTGCAACACTTAGGGGAGTTATTCATCAAAGTCCGAACAGTGGCGTATATGCCTGTATTCACATTTATTCACAACTTCTCCAACTCTGCTTATTCAGCAATCTCTTTGTGATGAATTTGCGACCATTTCTGATGCTTACTCCAGTTACAGACTTATGGAGCTCTTTGCCTCAATTTACGTGCGCGTGCACAGGTAATTCAGCTATTCAGCATGCGACAGAGTCTGTTTGCCTTCGCCTCAAAAGAGTGGCAAATTGAGGGGTTTGATGGTAAGGGTTCCAGTGTTGTGTAAGGCGACTATTCATTCAAAAGTAACAACGGTGACTGCGACTAAATTATTCTACTATTAAACATGAACTAGGCACAAGATGACATATGAAAATACGTATTTTTCACTTATATATAGTTAGTGGGATATGATGAGACTGGCGTCACTGCCCTTCACTGGAAGAGTTCTCCTCACTCCACATGACTTCTCATGATGCTGATAAGGCATTTGGCCTCCCTTTCCTGCTCAAGTCCAAATTAGTTTACTAAGTTAGGCCTTACTTAGAAGAAATGAATCACACAGACACACTTCTGTCGGTGAAAGCACTTCTAGATTTTATTAACATAATACCACAGTTTTAAACCAGTTGAAACTCTTTAGCTCAGCGGTTCCCTTATCTTACCTATGGGGGCAGGTCACCCTGCCCCTCTAGAGGTCAGAGGTTAAGTCTACAATGGCTAAGTCAACATACAAGACTAACATTAGAAAGTGACCTTTAATACCGAAACCATTTCATATTATCGAGAATTAATGCTCTATACAATTAACCAGTTGCTATCCTTAAGCGCCATTATACTGTATATTAGCAATATAATAATATCATGTCCATTTCATTTATATATCACTACTATAGTGCGACTGACTATGCCACACTACGCATGCGATAGCGTCTAATGCTGTCCACTGCTTCATGAATAAGGAAAAATGATTTTGCGACTTTCTAGTCGTATTGACACGAACAGAGGCGGAGATACTTTTCAAGGCAAATTTGGACTTTGATGAATAATTAGTCAACAAAATTCACTCAAAGACCTGTAAGTCAAAATATCTAACCAGTTTGCAATCAGCAATGTACATTGTCAACCGGTAATGGTTGTGGCCATTTTGTCACTGTGAAATAATATATGCCGAGGAAAGTCCCAGTGTACTTCACGCTAAGAGTGACTTTTCTGTCTGAAATATTTGGTGATGAGTTAATAATCATAGTTCTCTGTGACTTTTCATTGGGTTTAGCCTAAAGAATCTGGCAATCCTATATGTTTGGTTGCCAATATCTCTCTTTGTGCCAGATATAGGTTATAGTAGGGTTACACTTATAGTTAGGTTCTCTTCACACACTCCAGCATATTTTTTAACACATAATAGTAACCTTCGTTGTGCACTACATAGGCACTTCCATTTCTCCTCGAGTAACCCGTCACAGAGATATTGTGTATATAAATGCAGCCAGCAAAACAATTCCTTACTTCAGACAAGAAGATATAGAAAATAGAGAGATGTCAAGTAAAAGTGAAGGAATCAAACTCCAAAAGCATCTATAATTGATGATCTTTCCCTGAATCTAACAGCAATGCTTTTTAGAATGCCGTCCCAGCTCTACTTCTGGGTTAAAACACAGGATTTATTGCAGCTCATGGCTTTATTTCAAAGCTAATGCTTAGAAGTTATGGCCTAACAACTGATATTTGCACAGTGCAGCAGTAAGGAACTATTTTGATGAAAATGAGATTGCTTTTGCCCCCTCCCCAATGCCCCAAATGTAGCAGCTACAACATAACCACACACTGCTTTATCACAGACAAGTTCTTTTAATTTTCTAGGAGACAAACAGTAAAACAAGAATTATGAGGTGAACCATTTATTTGAAACACTTCCTAAACACACAGGCAGCTGTTAGAAACCATGATGGCACAATAAAACCAAGCCCTCTTTTTTTGTGTGCAGTTCACACCTGTTCATACTCCTCTGTTTAATAACTCACAGTAGAAATACTTATGCCTAGACCTCTTGTGTTTTATGAAACTATAAGCCTGCTTATGATCCCCCATGCAGAAACGCATGACAAAATTGAGTTGTAGGGGCACTTTTTCTACAAAAAAACAGGGGGCTTATTTCTGTTGTCCTGTACTCAGTGCCTAGGATCACTCTCACCGTGTATTCAAACTACAGTGGGGAAAATGTAAAGATGCAGCCAGAGGGCACGGCATAAAGTAAAGCCTGGAATAGCAGGTTCAACAGCTGGCACACTGATAGGAAGGACCCCAGTCTTTCAATCTTGTGCCTCTTCTACCAAAAGAACAGATGGTATTGTGGTATATATATATATATATATATATATTTCTGGGAAAAAAAACAGGCCCAGCCAAAATCCTGAAAAACAGTGTCAGATCATTATCCCAACACCATAGGTATTATGCATTTCATATGTAACATCCATCAGACTGTCAGATAGTGAAATGTGATGCATTACTTTGTGCATGGTGATCTTAGGTGGATTTGATGCATTTTGACAATGAAACAGGGCAGGTGATTTTTACACTCTATGTATTTCAGCACTCTCTTACTTCTTGTAAGGAAGGAGTGTCTACATACTTTTGGCTGGCAGGTGCATTGTCCCTACACGCACTCCTAGCAAGACTTGTTGATATAAGTGTTGTCAAAGAGTTATCACCATCACAAGTGCTCTAGAAGTGAAAGTATCTTAGAACATGATCCATTATATATAGGTACACTGGGTGGGGTTAGATAACTAAGTTCTATGACAGGCACAGGGTACACAACAGGTGATAACAAAAAGAGAGACTGAAGTTGTCCAACTGTCAATCACTTAATAGTACAATATTTCCTAGTATCAGCTGGATTCTCTAGAGATCACAGAAGCCCTCCTCTAATAAAATATGGAATTCCAACCTCAATAAACAGCACTGGTAGGTGCATTCTCTTACCCCAAAGCTAGTAGTTATTATTATTCTCCAACCCTAACCAGAGAGTGTGGACCACCAGGCTTCATTGTATAAACATGGATTATTTTTAAACTATTTACCATTGTTGGACTGGCCCACCAGGACACAAAAGAATCTCTCACAGAGACCAGGTCTCAGTGATCCCTCAGGAAGTTTTAAACTGCACCATCAAAGCCTGTGCCTGGTGTAAAACAAATGCAAACAAATACAGACAATGGAATAAAATAAGTGTATTTGTCTAGATTAGTGGGGGCCATAAAAAATTGCAACACACGTGTCAAGGGCCGCTTCAAAGTTGCGACTGCGACAAATTTTAAAGTAACAGCTGCAAAATTGTTCATAGTAAAGTTGTGACTGTGACAATATTCTTATTATAAAGACACGACTGTGACAGTAGCAGTCTATTGCGACTGTCTTTAGCTGATGAATTCACACTTATACACAACATTTCAGATTTCAGGATTCAGGCCGCGGGCTGGATAGCACCGCATCGCGGGCCGGATATGGCCCGTGGGCCGTAGGTTGGGCATCAATGGTCTAGATAGTTTCTCAGCAATTGTTTTCAAAGCAGACAGGTTTTCAGGATGTGGCCATAGGAAGCTAGGAGGAGTTAATTAATTCAGCATGTATCAGAGAGTTTTTCTCGGGCAAGTTTTGGACTGACATTTTTGGCTTGATCTTTATACCCAAGTATCCATGGCAGTGCTTGGTGCTGCCTGTCTGCAGTTCTGGTTTACTTCATTTCAGTACCAACTTCTGGTGTCCTATCTTAGAGCGTTAGCTCATCAGCTGCAGTTTAATAAAAGTGTGTGTCTTTTTTATTCAATCTCTTAATCATGGGGGAAAAAAAATCACTGCTCTGATCTTGTGACAGAAATGTTGGTTTGCTTATCAGGTTGTATGAACTAAAAAGTTTTATCATGTGATACCAGGAGTTAGGCCAGTATCCAGTCATTTTGGGTGTAATAAGTTGTAGTTAAAGCCAAAAAAGGCTTAGGTTTTGATGTACTACTTCATTTTCTTTTTTCTTCTACTGATTAATAAAAAAACATATCAGGGTTATTTATGAACAGGTAAAAACTTTACATTACTAGTAATATATAGTAACCAATCAGAAGGTTTTTTTTGTTTTTGTTTTTTGTTATTTTTGCTTCCTTATACCAGAGAATGCTGACTGCTGATTGGTTACTATTGGTAACTCTTTAAATCTTCACCCCTTGATGAAGTCCCATGACAATTTGTTATACTTGCAGTCCTTCTGGCCCCTGATAAGGGACATGAGGTGACTCAGTCAGATACTTCCCCAGTTCAGGCTCTTATTATTGGGAAGTAAAGACAAGTCCTTTTATTCACACAGTACACTTCATGTGTAGCTAGGGGATCTGACAATGTGAGACCTAGGCTGGAGAATAGAAGCTAATATATGCATAGTAACAATAGTTAGTAAAGTAGAAAATAAAAAAATATACAGTATATAAATAATTATGCAGGTCAATAAAAATAATACATTGCACTATATAAAAATTAATAAATAATGAAATATCAAACATATTTTTGACTTAACCTTACATTTAATAATTTAGAATATTGGGAATGGAATATAGCACCTCTGAATCAGTGAATATCTTCTAATGTTTTGATCAGTAAGTAGCTTTATAAACTGGTTTAATCTGAAAATGTAATGCTACTTAGACGGAAACTCCAGCCAAAACTGAAAATTAAATGCATTTAATAAAAGTTAGTAATTGCTATATACAAACACATGCATTTTTTTCAATTTTGTCCGGAGTGTCCCTTTAATACAGAGACTTGAAGTGGTATGTGGCTTAGCTGGGAATATGTTGTTAATGTTGGTATATTTCTTCATTCCTTTAAATACATTCAATTTTGTTGTTGATGTTTGTTTTAACACGATTTACATTACTAGGCTAATGTCGCATGTGTTTTGTAGCCACAGCAGTTTCCTGATGCTACAAGATGTCTTGCACTAGCCTTCATTCTCGTACACATGTAAATGGGGTTATACTGCTGAAATACGCATTCAAAGTGCTAAAAGCCTCCTGGGACCATATTTGTAAATGGTAAAACTATGGTTTCCATGTACGGAGATGAGAGATAAAATAAAGAAATCAAAGACAATTCCAGTGTTATTTTACTTAGCTGACCTCTAGATCTAAGTATGCTTCTTCTTTTTTTTCCATCCTATAACCATGCTTAAGTAGGAAATTTCCATTCTTCAACAGATTCTTCCACAAATGTGCTCAAGCTAAGATGGCAAGTTTAACTACCCAGTTGTTATTCCCATCTGATCTCATCTGTCCTTCTCTTCTAAACTGCTTTTTTATGTAGACACTCAACACAGGCTTGATGTGTTTAATTTAGGAGGGAGTAAACATCCTCGTGGGCTGAGACTGCAAATCTTTACTTTATGGAGCAGTAAAATTGTAGAGCTAGATTAGAAGTGATCCCAGGGTAAAATTTATAGGAACTTTTAATGGCATTAGAATAATTGTCCACTGCTGTCCCTATTTTCCCCATACTATTTTCTGTCGGCATGGGGAGATGAGATTTCTGGGTGGGTGGGAATTGGCAGATTTGTGGAATAACATTCCCTTGATGGTCCGTGTTTATTTAGAACTGCAAGATCATGCCCAGTAATTACTGGGCCTTGTGTTAATATTTGTCCATTCCCGTTACACAGGTGTTTACAGCCTAGCATACATAAATGAGGATTATTTAATGTTAAAGTAGAAAAGCAATATCACACATTGTTTACTGTAGTAATATAGTATATTTTCTTTCTAGTTTTACTGTGATTAGAGAGTATAAAGCCATGTTTTGTTATTGTCACATAGGTGAACATTTTTGTACGCACAAAGGAAAGAAATAACACAACGCCAATTATGTCATCATAATGACTTTATACAAATCTTGCTGTTATTAGCTCTATTTCTGCTTCTACTGATTTCAGTCACAAGACTGCCATGTAAATACTGTTGCAATCAGACTTCTTTTACCCTAAGGACAGGCTTTGTCTGTCTCCGTATATATTTTATTCATATACCTTGAACAAAAATAATTGTGGATTCTGACTGATGCAATTTTACTGTCATTTCCATGCAATTAGTAGGATGCTATTTAAAAAGAGATATGATTTAAATCCCCCTGACTAAACACATTAAAAACAAAGCTGGTCCTTGCTAGTTTGGTATAGGTCAATGGAATACCTGATGTTGGATCGGGCTTATTTATAAAAGGCCAAATTGTCACTTAAAGGTGTGAATTCGCATTTATTCGCCACTTCCCCATAATCTGCTACTCAGCAAACTGTGTGATGTGGCTCATTTGAGACTTATTCGACAGCTTACAACAGTTTTGGATTTACGGAGCACCGCTTTACATGCACATTCACAGGTAATTCACTTATTCAACAACCATCCTAGTCTGCTGCAGTAGTGAATTTGAAAAGGTATATTGTGTCGCAAATGCTAGTTTTCTTTTATGGGTAATAGATAACTGGAGGTCAGATCTCAATCCAGGAAATTACTCTGCCACGCATATTTGGAGTCAGGAAGGTATTTTTTCCCTAATATGAGGATAATTTGGCACTTGCCTCATGGCTTTTTTGCCTTCCACTGTACCATCATAAGCTGAACTGGATGGACTTGTGTCTTTTTTCAGCCTTATGTTACTATGTTACAAGTTATACACCATGATTAGGGCATCTTACTTACTGTGCTGGTTACCATATATACTAGTGTATAAGTCGAGAAATTTAAGTAAAAAAAATCATGTAAAATAGTATACTCGACTTATACATGAGCTATGTGCGGCTCTGTGCTTGTGCGGCTTCCGGGAAGTGACAGAAAGCAGCAGGCCACATGATGAAGCCTGCTATCTGACAGGCGAAAGGCGTCCGGTGTTCATTTTCTCCCACAGCTGTGCATCGCAGTCGGCTCTGTCCCTGCATGTTAGCAACTACCAGTAAGCCGCATACCTATGCTGGCAATACAATCTATCTACTCCTTATTCAAAAGGCACCTAGACCTCAACCATTTCAGTGACTGAGCCACTTTACACTCTGATTTTGGAACTCTGACTGCTACTGACATTGACCGGTACTAACAGCATTTACTGTCTAGATATACTGTCTCGACTTATCCATGGGTCATAGCAAATTCCATAATTGTTGGCCCAAAAACTGACCTCGACTTATACACAAGATCGACTTATACTCGAGTATATATGTATATATATATATATATATATATATATATATATATATATATATATATTTTTATATATATATATATATACTCGAGTATATATCGAGTACTTGTGATACAGTAACACATTTATTTGTAGCATGAAGTAATTTACAATATCCTGTATTGCATCTGCACTGCATGATATACTGTTAATGATGGTTAGCTATAAGCACAGACTGCAACATCAACACATATACAATTATATCGGGGTTTTGGACTGTCCTCTTCATCCCTCTTCTACAGTTTATTTTGATCGTGGCAACCCCAAAGTCATAAATGGGTCTCTGCCCTGTTTATTCTCTTCACTAGTTCAGGTACCTTTTCTGTGCATTTTCTTACCACTGGTGAATGAAAATAGGCAGAGCAAAGACATGATTGTGATGTAAAATTTGGCAAGATCTAAACACTCTAGATGTAGAATAGGGAGGAAGGAAGTTGCCTAAACATTATTAGGTTACTTTGTTTGATTATCATAGGCTTCTACGGCCATATTCTTTAAACACTTTAGTTCTCCTTTTAACATGCACCTGCCGACTAAAAGGGGATCTGATGAGGAGAAGCAAGGCTGAAGCTTAGCTTTCAATGAGTAGTTCATAAAATTGAATTTAACTAGAATTCTGCCATAAAAAACTTGGAGATATATAATGTAGCAATAAGTTGTCATTAACGTTCCTCAAATTTGATCCTCCAAAATATCTTCCAGAATTAAAATCTTGTAAAATTCACAATGTGTAGGTTCAGCGGGCTTGTTGAACACTCTGTGTTGCTATGTGAAAGCCCGGTATTTTAGGGCAGTGTACCAGTAAAATTCACAATGTGTAGGTTCAGCAGGCTTGTAGCGCTCTGTGTTGCTATGTGAAAGCCCTGTATTTTAGGGCAGTGTACCAGTAAATTTCACAACATGTAGGTACAGAGGGCTTGTAGAGCTCTGTGTTGCTATGTGAAAGCCCTGTATTTTAGGGCAGTGTACCAGTAAATTTCAGCACCTTGTGGTGATGATTAACAAATAAGCAGCTCAGCTACTTTGCTGCTACTCCAGAGAGGAGCATTCCCTACACCTAGGCCAGGTCCACTATAAAAACCTTAATAAATAATGAAATCTAAAAAATACATTTTTGCTTTTTTTAAGTCCACAAAATCAAATATGGTATAAATAAGAATGAATATGATCCACTGGGCTATATCTTTTCTTAAGAGACAAGAAACACAATGAAAGGTTAAAATAAAGTGGGGGAAAAAAAGTGAGTGCTTAGATAATCAAGGAAAATTAAGAAGGAATTAGACTTATTTGATCTCTTGGGTAGCGACCTATTTAACTAAAGGATGATTAGGGATGCCAGACTTACGTTTACAATCTATTTTTAATTAATGGTTTTGTCATCTGTGACCAGAAATGAACAGAACAAGGAAGGAGACAGTAAGGAGCATTATTTGCAGTTTGCCCCTTTCCAAGGACCTTTTTAACACTTCACAGGATGTAGTTGTATTAAACAGTCTACCAGGGTTGTAATTACATGGAGTGCATCTGGGAGGATACAAAACCCTAAGAGAAGAAAGTAAAAATACTGTTTCATGGCTAATGTGCAATCCCACAAACAGCTGTATAGTCACCAGATTAACTTTGCACATGGTGTTATGCGCTCGCTGATGTCCTGCACGCGGACATCAGCAAGAGCTTTAAAGGGATTCTAGTCTCGGTGAGAACAAAAGAGTTGCCTCGCCGACACTGGAATCCCTTTAAAGCGCTCACTGATGTCCGCGTGCAGGACATCAGCGAGCGCATAACACTATGTGCGAAGTGAGCCGAAGGATTCGGAGCCCACTTCACTCAATGGTGAATTCCCCCCTAATTCTTCATTTTTTCTCCAGGGCCCATGAATCACTGGTTAGACTATTGCAGCCAAGCATAATTTCCAAAGAACAAATTTGTGGTGTGAAATCGATAAACACTGTGTACCATAGTCTACCAACATTATAATTACAGTTTCATGTTATTACACCGATAAAATATTATCAGAAATAAGAGAATACTTGCAGAATAGCAGTTGTACATTTTGTGCATTTTGTGCTGCAGTTGTGCTACCTGATGGAAATGGTTTTCACCATGCATGCTTTGTAGTGCTGGGACAAGGTTTAATTATGCCCTAGGCAACAATACCAAAATGCTTCCCCCCAAGCAGTCTCTCCTCCATTGTGCCCCATACTGTGCAGCAATACCCCCATATTATGCACCACAGCGCAGCAGGTAAAGTGGTGCAAGGTAGTGTATAGCTTTTCAATTTTTAAGTTCCTTTCTCCATATTGTGGTGCTGAAACCTTCTCTTTCCAGATACTGCGCTGCCCCACAACACACCCCATTCCCCATACTGTACTTCCCCCACAACTCCCTCCTACTCTGTGCAGCCCCCACAATCCCCCTCACACTATGCTTCCCCACAACCC
>WMED01021892.1:0-11804 GCA_019650415.1 Pipa parva | reverse complement strand
CTCCCTCTAATCATATAATACTACAGTACTCCTCCCTCTAATCATATAATACTACAGTACCCCTCCCTCTAATCATATAATACTACAGTACTCCTCCCTCTAATCATATAATACTACAATACTCCTCCCTCTAATCATATAATACTACAGTACTCATCCCTCTAATCATTTAATACTACAGTACTCATCCCACTACTCATATAATACTACAGTACTCATCCCATTAATCATACAGTATAATACTACAGTACTCATCCCTCATAATCCGCTTCCTCATACTGAAGTCAGATAGATGCCTGTTTAAAATGCACAACTGTATATAAACCGAGTCTGAAAGTGTGAATCACACCGCGTTAGCTATGGAGTTCCCATCAGAACATCTTCCTAGATGTTCTCCATAGGTATTATACTTCCTTTAATTAACAATGTGCCTTAACTGTTTTCCTTTACCCTGGAGTTTTAGATTTAATTCTTGGAGGTGATGCAATGTTTTTTCATTGCTAATGCACAGAACAGGTGTATCCAATTGCTGTATATGATGGGGAAAATATTGACACATTGGTTCATTATTAAATGCAATGGGGGGGTTAAGTTTGAGCAAAACCTATAAATAAATATAACTGAAATGTAACCTTACCATAAACTCCTGATCTTTATTGTCTAATTCTTTCTGCAACACATCAATTACTTGGTTCTTCCCAAGTAAAACTTCTTCTTCCTCGTGAAGCTTCTGTTTTAAGGCTTTAAGTAGCTAGAGTAAAAGGAAAACAGAACATTTTGCTAAATAAATCAGAGTTTCCATTAGCTTTGCTTTGACTTATTTTCCGAAACACAGGCAACATCAGGGAAAATTATTTAGAAGCTTTGTTTAATAGGAAATATGAACACCAACTCACATTTAAGAGTATAGCACGTGATAAAAATATCTTAAAAGTTCATTGTTTACCCCAAAACATATATATCTCTAATATATTGCCATTATTTGTCAGCTACTACCCACAAAATAATTTTTTCCTGGTGTTATCTCTCTTTGTAAAAACCTTCAGACAGTTTTTATACCAGTTTATACCAGTCCACTTTTGTATAACTGCTGTCAAATAAAGTTAAGTTGTCTAGTTGATGTGCTTATATTATCTGGTAAGATTTAGCATTATCCCAATCTTGGACATGAGATAGGATGACCAAAAAGCAGAGTTAGAGGAGTCACATCGACACACTTCTGGGTTAACCACAACAAGCATGGTGCCCTTTAAAAACAGAATCCAAGGTTAAGTATCCATTTAAAAGCACACACATAACTATTAAAAGGCACATTTATTAAGGTTTGTTAATGAAAACATGGTTGTTTACACCCATTTAAACAACATCATGTTTCTTTTCTTTACTGGCGAACATTCCTTTCTCCTATAAAAATTTCACAGTTTACGTATTTGTAACCATAACAGTAACCAATCAGGCACTCATAATTAATGTACTCATTTCTTGAAATAAAAAGGAGCGTTAAGCTTTATTTATTAGCAAATTTCTTACTTGGTGGAGATCAGCAGTTGCATCAGATTTTGCAGCCAGTTTAAAAATTTCTTGCTCGTGTTTTTCTGACTGTTCTTTCAACTCTTTTTCCTTTTCCTGCACCAAGTTTTGGAACACCCTTATCTAAAAACACAGGGTTCAGAGAGGGGAAAAAGTGGACTCAAGTTCATGTTTGTAATGACAGATGTCTTTATTACTATCAACACAAATACAATTCAGATAAAAGAAATAATCGTTTTACAATATAATAAATTCATACATAAAATTGTGCTATGCAAGTACCACATTAGCCAGGGCAATGGGTTAGGAATTAACAGAATTGGACCAAAGGAAAAAAAAAACTACCTGCACCTACAGGAGAGGTTGGCTTAAAGATTACAGATGTGGCATGTGAGCTAGCCTATAAGTGGCAAATGTAAGATGTCTTACACTTCTCAGCATTGAAAGCTATTCCTAGGAGACCTATATAGCATCTTTCTTTGAGAGAGAGAGTGGTAAAAGTTAATATAAAGAAATTAAAATAGTCATTACTTTCTAAGCATATCTTCTGCAAATTTCCAGAATTATAAAAATATTCCTATTATGCCTATATATAAAGGAAAAAAACAGGGCATATAGAATTGATAATTGTGTCCTTTCAAGTGTTTCAGTATCTCAGTAAAAAACAAAACAGGGAAAAAAATGATGTACAGATATCAATCAATGCCAAATGTATATGACAATATGTCATTCAATGCAGCCATTGAAGTATTACATTCATAGTATCCTTCTAAATCACTTGGAAAAGCTAAGAGGTAAGATTGCGGCATAAATATATAGAGGGGTTGTTCACTAAAGTCCGAATTGTTGCCTATAGGCGTAAATTCGCCAGGTAAAGACAGTCACGACTTTATAATGAAGAGAAAATTGTTCCAGTTACAACTTTTGAAAATGGTCGCGGTCGCAACTTTACAATGGGGAGAATTGTCGCGGTTGCAGATTTGCTATAGGAATCCGCTGTGTGAGAATACGAATTTGCACATTAGTGAATAACCCCCATAATAAAATAGGCTAGATACAAGAAGAGGAAGAATGAATAAACAAGTAACATAAACTAAATGATGTGTGAAACAAGGGCTGCTGTTATTCCATATCCTGGAACAGGTTACTCACATTTTCCATGTACATTGCTTCTCTCTCCTTGAAGTGATCCTTCTCCTTGTTCAATAGAATTTTTAGGCTGTCTGTCTGCTCTTGAAGAAGACTACATCTCTCTTCACTTTCCCCTACTTTCCCTGTGAGGTTCTGGATTATAATCTGTAATTCCTGGTTAGAAGTAGATTTCTGTGTTTCCTAGGTCAGAGTAAAATTATTTTAGTGGAGGTTCTAGATACTCAAAGCAAATGCATCTTATACAGTGAATGTCATGTAAAAAGCCTCTGGATTCCAGCAGATTACATTTAGAAAACTGGTGGCTGGAGAGTTCTGATTAATTTTGGCTGGGAGTGGAAAAAAACAATAGATGAAGCACAGCAAATAAAACCACTGGAATTTGAAGGTGTACTTTACTTTAAAATTCTGTTTGGGGGAGCTTCCAAAGTAGAATTAAGCAAATGCATCTCTGAGCTCTCCAAGTTGGCAGGAGGTGTTCACTGCACCTTCTCCCATTGGTTCGGCCATATGCCAATCCAAAAGGGAAAAGCTATGTAAAATTCCTGGCTGCGGTAAGAGCGCTCAGGAGAAGAGCAATGTGTCCGATTATTCTAGAATTAATTCTACAATCTTAAAGTGGCACAAAAAAAAATATTCAGGAAGAAAATGCACTAATTGGTACCTTTTATTGTTGTCATTTATACCCTGCAAGATCAATAATGTTCACAAACCTCTTGATATTCCTGCCTTGCCTGTACTCACACATGCAGAAGCGTATACCGCTAAGCATAGGGTAAGGACAAATCATGCTGCTCACAGCAACTAACTAAAATATAACAGGTCCATTTTAAAATGATATAACTGCATTGAAAAGGATATTCTAATGTAGGATTACCATTCCCTGCACTAACATTGAGAGACTCGAAAAAACGACTCCTGGTTAAACTTGTATATTAGCACCAATGCCATCTGATAATAAACCTGAGTTCATCCAAATCAAGCAACTTGAAACGTAACAGATATACCTGCGTGCCGTTATCAGAACTGACTGAATCACGAGATGTGTTGGATCCAGCAGTTAACTGCAGGTCGATGATATAGGCCTCCTTTTCAGCCAGTTTCTTCTCCTTCTCACTAAGCATAACATCCATCTGTGAGCCCCGCAATCTCTGTAGCTCCAGCTCATCTTCCTGCAAATAGATGTTCGACAGTTCTAAATATAAAAGCAGTCAAAAAGCATCCATATATACTGCAGGGGAAGAGAGGGAAAAGTCACTGTAATTAAATGAACGCATTTAGAATTGCACAAACCTTTTTTTGGAGATCTTCATTCTTAAGAGCTAACTGAGATTCCAATTCTTCTATCCGCCGTCTTAACAAAAGAATTTTCCCTCGACTTGCCGAAGCATTCTCATGGTCTCCATCTCCAGAAGTCTAAATAGGAGATATTACAACAGGATATTGGACCCGAAACAACCATTTTAAAAGACACTCAACCTACTCTTATTATAAACGCTGCAATCTATTTGCTTCCCCCAGGAGCCATAAATTAACGAATGTATTAATCTTCGGAATGTATTTATATGGTAAAACAGATTCTGCACATCCCATATTGCTTAGTAAGTCTAAAAGGTTAAACACTGTTGCAAACTTGAGCTGGTGTTGGACTTCCCTTCAGACAGGCACCTTTCAATCATTCCAACAGCTGTAGGCAGATCAAAGCTAATAGCTGATTGGTTGCATGTTTGTGAACCTCCCCTTAAATATTTTCACTTCCCTTCAGTTGTAAACATACACCCCAATGGTGGATAACTGTACACAGGGTCAGCACAAGTCCTCCTCATTTCTAGATGGGGGACGTAGCCTGTAATGGATTAGCCCCTTCATTATAGCAAGTAACGGGTTGGATACTTATATAAAAGAACAATAATAGGAATATTTAGTGGATTCAAACCGATCACCACTATTCCATGTTAAAGCATATTTGGCCCAAGCTTAAAATGGATTATTTCACCTTTTATATGAACCAACAAGAGTAAACTAAGGGTTACTTTAAAAAAAAAAAAATATTGAAATTGATGGATCGGTGACTGTATTTTGACCTTGCTAACTATGTAAATCTCCGCAGCTATAAACGGAGCTGGAATTATTTGGTAAATGCTGTCAGTCTGCAACAGAACTAATGTTTTGTTAATATTCTAAAAGGTTCTCTGTTCAGTAATGCAGTATTTAGTGACCCCTTTGTCCTCGGAGGAAAACGAGCAGTTTTTTTCTGTCCATTCAAAGCAGTACAAAGAATTGGAAATCTAATATAAGCATGTTACCTTCTTGTTGTCGGATTTTTTTTCATGAGCCTTGGGTGAAGCTAGTTGTTTCTTTAACTCTTCAAGCTGGGATGTCAGTGACGCAATCTTAGCTTTATTCTGGAGTTTCGCTTTGGAGACTTTGGATTCAGCAGATTCCTTTTCTTCCTAGATTTGAAAGAAGTTGCTTGCTAAGTCAATGATTAGTACCCTGTTCCATTTAATAAGTACCGCATTGAGTCTCCTATTTTAAAATAAAAAGACTAATAAAGCAAATGTATAATTCTAATAAATTAGGTAGCAGACACCAAGTTGTGGTGATGGCACTTCCAAAATAGTTATTTGTACACATATTTTAATATTTATCCTAAAAATAAGCATTGTATTCATTATTCGCTGTTTGGTTTAATTTGCCAGCTTTTACACTGTATAAAAGGTACATTTATAAATACATATATATATATATTTACAAAATCATTTATTTCATCAGTAGACATAAATTAGTATTAGAGTTTTTAGGTGACAAGTACACTTTAAGTGGACCCGACAGGTCTAAAATTAAATAAGTAAATATTTTAGATTGTTGCAAGCGAAAAGCACAGCAATTGTTAGTAAATGAAACGGTTTATTTTTATACTGCAGAGCAGGTTGCAACAAATGCAGTAATTTGTAAATGCTACTAAAACTCTACCCTGGGCGAAGGCTTCTCTAATAACAGATACAGGCTTCACAACCACACCAAACCCTTAATAAAAAGCAGAGCAAATAAATTCATCTAACATACTGTTTTATTGAAATGCCTAGGCCAGTTATCACATTTAACACAATATTTATAGTCATAATCATACATTCAGAATATTGAGGGGAAAAATGGATTCATGAGAAGCTGTTGAAAAACACCCAGTACAGTATAATCTACTTTAACATAATAACAGGAAGTTGTAGCTCTTAAAGTCCACCAAGTACCGTAGCAGTTGTCTGAAAATCTTTCACAGTGTTGACAGAATGCACCCTCCCCATGCTGAATTCTTCTCAGAAGGAAGGTGTCCCTCTCCGATACTGAGCTCAGCGAAGAAATTTCCAGTCCCACGCACCCTTGCTGTGCCAGCTGACTACGGGTTTGAGCTCTTATTTCTATTTTTGGCTAATCTGAATTGATTCTGCTGGGATGTGAGGATCCAAACCCATTTAAAGGGAGAGAGCAGCACGCACAGCTGTCTGTTTAAATGGGGCTATAAAATAATGAAGGTAAATCATGTAGAATAATCAGAGGGAGTAAGAGCTTTGAAAAACTTATTTGAAAATAATATATACACCCTTTGGCTCACTTCGCAAATGGTATTATGCGCCTGCTGATGTCCTGCACGTGGACATCAGCGGGTGCATAACACCATATGTGAAGTGAGCCGAAGGCTTCGCAGCTCACTTCGCACTATGGTGAATTAGGCTGTTAGTGTGAAGGCAAATGATGCAGGCATAGCACTAATCTGTCATTTACATTGACCATGGACAATGTCATTTACATTGACCATGGAGCTTTGGTGAATTAGGCTGTAAGAACTAGATGCATAACCAGGGCAGTGCGGTGGCTCAGTGGTTAGCACTGCTGCCTTGGGTTCTGGGTTCAATTCCACTCTGAGCTTCGTCTGCATGGAGTTTGTATGTTCTCCCCGCACCTGTGTGGGTTTCCTCCCACAATCCAAAAACATACATCTGTGTCTGTCTATGTGTGTGTGACTGAATAGGGAAACTAGATTGTAAGCTCCAAGGGGCAGGGAATGATGAATCTCTGTAAAGCGCTGTATAATATATATAAATAAATACATACATACACTATCTACTAGTTATGGCTGATTACTGAATCATCATTATGTTACAATAACAACTGGATGGCTCCCTCAACACAAGGACTTTGCTGGTAAGAAATTATTTGCTGCTCTGAGCAGATCAAATTCAGCACCGGCAACACAAAAAAATACTGATGCTGTTAAATGCAATTACTTGTGTACGCTTTTCGACATTTGACTTCTGTCCAACACTGAAAGCGGAAGATTTAAGAAAGAATTAACAGTGCCTTCCCCAAATGGGCAGTGTTGGGCTGTATGTAGATCTGTGTCAGTTGTCTCATAGAAGATAGTGAAAAGCCTCCATGCATGAATATATTTTTACATGAATTACAAATATTTTAGAGCAGTTTACTGACAAATAATGCAGAGAGAGGTATGTTGTATACTGGCTTCTGCTACAAGCTATAACTAGGCTGGATCCCCCTTTAACATAAGTATCTGAATTAATTTTTTTTCATCATATATTTGGAGCCTGAGAGGGTTATTGGCTAAAGTCCAAATTGTTGCGTAAAGGTGTGAATTCGCCAGCTAAAGAGAGTGGCGGCATTATAATGAGAATATTGTCGCAGTCTCTACTTTACTAAGGAAACAGTCGAATTCTCACTTTAGTCAATAACCCCCTAAAGCTGGCCACATCCAAGCAAAACTCTCCCTCCCACTTGATGGATAGTCTGTAAATATAATTATCCATTCAATCGCAAATAGATTTATACTAGTACAAAATCAATTTGTAAACACACACGGTATAATCATCCATCTCTTTAGTCTAGAGAGCCCAAACCTTTCTATATGTGATTCATTTAATAATGGAATGGAACAGTCAGACATCCAGTATCTGTTTTTGTTCATGTTAAAAAGGTGCTTCAACATTCATCAGAATTGATGCAATAGAATTATCTGCTAAACTAAATTTAGTTAATAAAGTACTTAAAAAATGCTCTCCCATTTAAGCGTTATAGTTCCTTTTATAATGCTGTAGTATCTCTTCTGCTGTATGTAAACTAAATCTGGGTGTTCCTTTAGCTTCAAGACAATGACTACTAATTTGGCCCATGCAGTGATGACACTGGGCACGAAAGGGAACATCTTACTTTCTATACACAATGTAGAATTTGTAGAAGCACAGATTGAATATACTGTATAGAGTAACCGTAAATGAATTTTTTGTGTTAGTTTTCCTTTAATTAAATGATCTGGAAAAAGGGAAACCCCTTACAGTTACAGCAGGACAGGAGTAAGGCAAAGGGTATGCTGGTAAAACTAGAAAAGAGGAATCGTGAAAGAGGGTGCAGGGGAGCAAATCAAACAGGACTTTTAATAAGTTATAAAACCACGATAATTCACTATCACTTTTTGAAGGAAATCATCGTCTGCACCAGTTGATCTATTTTAGCAATATTTATGCTCATCCACACTGACCTTTAGCTGCTGGTCCTTTCTGCGGAGCTCACTGTCCTTCTCTCTGATCAGTTCTTTAAGTTGAAGCACCAGCTGTTCAGTCTGCGCCAGCTGTTCTGTTAGATCTACTACTGACATGGTGCCTCCGCTTCTCCCCTGCTCATCAGTAGCCTACAAAGTATTCAGTGTGTTGTATGAAAATTCATTCATTTCCCTACATTACAGAGCAGACCATAAAGTAACTGATAACAATCCTTCTTTGTATATTTCTATGAATACGTATGAAATGAGGCTTCCATATTGCTTCAGTCATGTGACTGACACCAAAAGGAATACTGCTTCTTAAAAACTAAGTGCTATGTTTAATCAAGGTTTACAAATTAAAATTTCAGTTTTATCCATTTTGCTGTAATAACTTTTTTCCCCACTGGTTTCCTAAATGACATTTTTTGGCCAAATATTCATTATCCCGAATATAATTTTTTGCCCACTCTTCAGCTTAATAAACGGGGCTCTTTCTTGTGTATTTTTGTTACAGTTGTCTGTATCCCCCCCTTAGCAAAGGCTAGTAATATTCCAGCTCTCACGTACGGATTAAAAGGCAAAGTATACGGTATGCTCTCACATGCAACTGTCTACTTAAGGGAAAAGCAAAGAAGATGAATGTGGTAGGAAATATAAAACCAGTCTTTATACAAAAATAAATGAATTTTTTCACATGCACTTACAGCTCCTGGATGGCTGGATTCATCCCCTGAATACCATCTCCACATGGTGCCAAACCAGCTCTGAAACAGAGATGTAATATCATGTCATATCATGACGACACATCGGTCCTGTGCATCACCAGAAAGCTAACCCAGTACAATTCCCAGAACACTTTGGGGGTTATTGACTGAAGTGAGAATTCGACTGTCAAAGTGAATTCCCATCACTTTGGGTGGCTACTCTCTGATTCCTTAAACAGCGGATCCCCATAGCAAATCTGAAACCCCCCAAAAAATTTCCATAGCCAAGTCGTAGCTATCTATTGGGTAGTGTGCGACTGTCATTAGCTGGCAAATTCACATTTTCACGTGACAATTCGGACTTTTGTCAATAACCCCCTATATCAGCTTAAAGTGCACTTGTCACCTCAAAACCAATACTAATTTAGGTTCAACTAATGAAAAATGTTTTTGTAAATATATATGTATTTTTAAAAATTTACCTTTATACAGCGTTTCTCTCCGTCATCTTCCCTGTCAGCCCTGCAATTTCTTTCCCGGGCCGGGTGGGCAGGGCTAAATGATGATTGACATTATAACTCCTCCAATCAGATCCCTTAAATCTCAATCTAGCAGGGATCTGACTGGAGGAGCTATAATGTCAATCATTATTTAGCCCTGCCCACCCAACCCAGGAAAGTAAAGTCAGGCCGACAGGGAAGATGACAGAGAGAAACGCTGTATAAACATACATTTTTTCAAAATACGTATATATTTACAAAATGATTATTTCTTTAGTAAAACTAAATTAGTATTAGTTTTGAGGTGACAGGTGCACTTTAACATATATATAATTTTATTTATACCACAAATTTACGCAGCGCTGTACAATTCAGCAATATAAATATAATACAGACATGGGAAAAGTGCATTATACAATACAAGTATAACATCACAAGAATACTTCACTTTAAGGGGGGAATTCAGCAAGCTCCGAAGTGAGGCGCGTAGTGTTCGCCTCACTTTGGAGCAACTGAAATGCGCATGGTGATGTCCTGCACGCGGACATCAGCACGCGCGTTAAAGGGATTCCCCTCCCGGCGAGGAGCCTCGAGTGCTCTCGCCGGGAGGGGAATCCCTTTAATGCGTGTGCTGATGTCCGCGTGCAGGACATCAGCAGGCGCATTTCAGTTGTTCCGAAGTGAGGCGAACACTACGCGCCTCACTTTGGAGCTTGCTGAATAACCCCCTAAGTGTTAGGTTGCGGTTGACAAGAGGTTGGAGGGCCCTGCCCCACAGAGCTTACAATCTAAATATACTAATATAACATATTTATCATTATATATCTATAATATAATTATGAGCTCATAACTCATATACTAAATTTTAACATTTAATTGTAAGCTCTTGTGGACAAATACTTGAAAAACACTGTTTCTTCACGCCTTGTTTTTGTGAGAGTTTCTAACTAACGTAATATAACTACCATGTGTATACCTCTTATTCTGTATAGTGCAGTGAGAGATGTTTCATAAATGTTTAACAATTGTCCGACTCCTCTGTCAAGAAGTGGTTAATGAATCCAACGCCAGAAACTGACATATACCTGCCTTTCCTGACAGGGTGTAGAATTACACAGCTTGTAAAGCAAATATTACTTTTCCAAGAGCTCCTTAGGAATGTAAGCCTTCATCTATGCAGAAAATGTTACCTTTAAAAATCATACATATGCTTTAACAATGTATACAGTTATATACTGTATTTAAGCCATTATGATAGACTATTTATACCAGCAATGAGCCCCTTAACTAAATATCCCAGCATCCTAGTTAAAGGAGAACTATAATGAGAAAAGAAACTTACTTGTTCCGCACCAGCAGCAGTACACTAACTGTACTGCTGCACTATCATCATTCATCTCGCAGTCCTATGCCCAGGATTGTGAGATGAAAAATGCTGCCTGCAGCTCTCTTCTGTCCCCCTGTATGTGATGTGAATCGTCACATATTACCCATGCCCTTTGGATTTTCGCCTAAAATGCCCAAAAGTGCATGCACAGACCAGTTCAATCAGAAAATTGAAGTGCTGCATAGAGAAGAAAAGAAAATTGGTGCCCTGAAAAGCAGCAGCAAGGAAGCAGACCTGGGCATTGTACAGCTAGCGGGCCACATCCGGCCCACGTGAGATCCTCTGAGGACCAAGGAGAACAGCAGCAGAGGTTGCAGTGTTCGGGCCCGATCCTTATAAGCTGGCAAGAGCAAACCGCACACATATTTGAGTTCCCGAGTAGTACACATGATGCTATGGAAGTGACAGGGAGATGGGGTTTCCCACAAAAACAAGGAGGAATGAGGCCAGTTGCCGTAGGTGCCAGACGCATGCACTCTGGCCCTCTAAAACCATTCTGATTTCACATGTGGCCCCATGGGAAAAATGATTTCCCATCCCTGAGCTAAAGGAAACCTCGCAACTGTTAAGTATTTAACCCCCAAAGGTGATTCTCTGCAAGGTCACGTGACCATGCGTCAACTGACCTGGTAATTCACCAATAACAATACAGTGCTACCAGTAAATAACCCCTGTTATAGGTAGATCTGTTTTGTTTTTGTTTTGTTTGTTTGGGAAAGGAAGGTTGAATTATTTTTCAAAAATGATCCCTCAAACCCCCCCTTAAAATCACCTCTAGACCAACAGGCCTCTAGTTTGCCTTAAAATGATAATAGTAATTTGAAAAATTCCAATATAAACACAGTATGGACCTGATTTTAAAAAGCAATATTCATCACTGCCAGACAACATGTGCTAATGACATTAAGGGGATTATTCACTAAAGTCCAAATTGTTGCATATACAGTGCCTACAAGTAGTATTCAACCCCCTGCAGATTT
>WMED01021891.1:1573-11804 GCA_019650415.1 Pipa parva | reverse complement strand
GTCAGGCATGATGGGAAGTGTAGTTGGACTACAAGCGCCGTACTGCGCATGCGCCGGTGCATGGCCCCGGCGCCATACGTGACACGGCGCTTGCGTCACATCCCCCCGTCCTCTCCATCCAGTCCGCCCTCCGCTGCCGCAACGGACCAGAGAAGAGGAGAGGTGGCGACAGAGGTGAGTACCGTATATCGCCGCCCCCCTCTGCTCCAGCGTCTGCCTGCATCTTCGCTCCATAAGACGCAGCTGATTTTTCATCCTACTTTGGGAGGAAAAAAACTGCGTCTTATGGAGCGAAAAATACGGTATATAAAACCAAATAATTTGACCATACAATGCATAGATATTTTAGCACAGGAAGAAAGCAGCCTGCCTATTCATGTTTTCAGCTACATCTTTATGCTATCCTTGTAACAATGTGTAATAGCACACTCTTTCTATAGACATTTTGTAGATATTTGCCTTGTGCATTAATGATTATCATGGCATTATTCAACAAACTGTTGTACAAAACTCTCTTTGAAGAGGAAAATAGGTTTTAAAAAGTTAAAATTTAGCCAAATTGAAATATATAGTTAACCAAAAATAATTCTTGGTCTTAGTATTATCTTTGTTTCAGTGATAACATTTCTTTATATAAAGGATCAGGGATTTGGATAGGTTTGGAGAGACCTGTCACATTCATACATTTTATACTAAAATAGTCTTGCCAGTCTACAGTAGTCTGTAGTAGATGATGGTAGCAGGCTACTTTTAGTCAGGGTTGCCAGCCATCAGTTGTAAAATCATTAAGACTTTATACTGTGCATCTAAGATAATACTATAAGTAACCAAATTTTTTAAAAATTATTTTTTTGTGAAAAATCATGAGTTGAGAATTATCATAATTTTGAAGGCAGACTATCCTTTATTGATTACTATTAAACTAACTATAGATGTCAACAAATTACAAATACCAAAATGACACTTGGATTCAGGCGAAATTTATTAAACTCAGAAAAGCTCGTTTTCACTTTTCCAAGATTAATAACAAGTTTCTTGCGGTAAGTATCGCGAGATTTGCTTTGAAAGATATTTGCCGTTATTAACTTTTTCTATTGACTATATCCATGGAAAGGTAACTGTACAGTATGGCTACCCTTTCCTTGGATAAATTCAATAGAAAAAGTTTCTCATGGCAAGTATCGATCGAAGCAAATCTCGTGATACTTACCGTGAGAAGCCTCAGGGTGTTCTCCCAATTAAACTTAAATTAAATTTAATAAATTTCGCCCTTGGTTTCAAAAGTTAAAACCTCTCCAATTAGAAAAAATACTCTGAATACTGTAAATGAAAATCCAGTAACTCAATTCTATGGTGCCACTTCTTATTTGAATCACAGTTTGTTTACTATTGATAATGTTTCTTTTTTACTTCTGTGGTGTAAGTTGTAAGAGTAAAATATTCATGCAAATTACCTAAAGAAAATGTAATTTAAATAAGCAAATTGAAGAATTTTAATACTAAAATAAATGGAAGTACATTTCATGAGAACAGAATTTTAAAAAATCTGTTTCTGTGTAATTGTAAAATAGAAAAGAACCAAATATTCAAGGGACTCCTCCCACCTCTAAAATGGTTATTAAACAAAAGGGTGCTACCTTTTCTACAAGCAGTTTTCATATGTATCTATGTAATATAGGCATATACAAATTAACTGTGAAAATTGTATCTGTTAAGTTTTATTCCTGATTTTAAAGTATTTATTTTTATCTTTGCCGAGTATAGCCATCCAACAGATGGGTAAATAAACTATCAACCACTTCCATTGTATTTTGTCAGACTTCAGATAATATGCACCAGAAAGTCAAAATGTTTTTTTATTTTTAAATATCAGTTTTTCCTGGAAATTTTTAAGAAATTCTGGAAGCACATATTCATTTATTTGCATTACTGTCCTTTTAAGAGTTACTGGCTATACAGTGGAACATATTAGCCATACAGGATACTGTGTATATAACAAGATATATATATATTTATTCCTAATATCTGTCAATTAATCTGTAGCTGGACACACCAATTTCCATTTATAAATGAAAACCTACATTGTAAAACAGACTCCTATAAAAGCTTTCTCTCACAATATTTTGCCAGTGATGTGCTTTATAATTAGAGAATGCTAAGTTATATGAATGTCTCTTCCTCCTGTGTTTGTTTTAAATATTATCCCATAGTTAGTTTTCTAATTTCATTAAAACCCAACTAAGTAAGACACCAAAATATCACGGCCCCGGTTTAGCTAACAAAATGGTGACATTGAAATATATGCCTGTAATTGTGCACATAAGAAAACAAAAACATAAAAAGCAACATTATAGGAGAGGAATAAGGTAGAACATTCTGGAGACAGCTAGATTTCAGACTGAAAAATGAAGGACAAAAAGAGTTAAACTTATTGTTGCTTTGAAATTATGACCTACAGTAGTTGCAAAGCCAGAAATGGGAAATATCATTAGTCATTTGAATTGTATTTCAAATCTGAAATCCAGTGGTCCATCTGTCATGTAATTTCTACCACAGAGCATTTCTTTGAATGAAAAACCCAAGGTATAGCAAATTGTCCGGTCTCTTATGCTCATCCTCCATACAGACGCGTTATAATTTAAGATGCTCAGTCTTTAGTGTTCCCTGGATATGGAAGATAAGCCTGTATTTGGATGGTCCTTTGGAACTTGTGGGCACATTCATGGCTGCCATGAGTAAATTATACAGAATGATTCCGGTGTAGTGGTACATCTTTAGTGACATATTCTTGCAGTCATTTCTTTCTAAAGAAAAAAGAGGAAAAAATAAATAAAATGGGAATATTTAAAGACAATTTATATGTTACATTTAAAAATCAAACCTATTAACAGATTGTCAGTTATTTTTACATTCTCAAATATCATAGGCTTCTGTGGGTTACATGCTGCACTTTATTCAGTTTAAGTCATCACCCATTATCTGCCTGTATGTTTGTCACTGTTACATGAATGCATTTTGATGTATGTATTATTTACTAATACCGTGCTTTAATATACAGCCAGTTTCTTACAGATGTAGGAAAATGTTTAATGCATCAACACAAGTTGCCATCGTATTTTAAGAATGCTGCTGCCAGAATCCACCTCTTTCAATTGCAGTTAAAAAGTAATACAAATTGGAGCCGTCAGTAGATGCAGCATGTTTTCCCAGCTACAGAATTCACTTTGCTTCACTTATTTAACACAAAATATATACCTGTATGTGTGAAATGCACTTAAAGAAGAACTAAGTCATTGTTATGTCTCGGGTAGATTCTAATAAGGGTAAACTAATTATATTTAGCAATCACCTCCTATCCTCCAGCACTGCCTGCTACTTCAAGATTTCACAGATCCTCCTCACTTCCTGCTACCTCTTCAACAATGCAGATTTTTATTCTTCTGCACATGCTCAAAATGTGTCTGGTCTTAGAACAATTCTATTGTATGAATATGAGTGAATGCTTATGTTGTTGATCTATATGCCATAGGATAGTAAAAGAGGAATTCTGAGTTAATGCATCTGTACATCTGCATGACTACATTGTAAAGTGAAGGCTTTTATTCATTATTATTTACTGCTGATTGCAAAAAAAAAAAAAAAAAGACATTCTATGCATGTGTATTATTTTCCCTAATCCATCCTGATGAAAATAATCACTGGTATTTTTACTATTTTACACCAAGGACTGCTTAACTCCTTATGTCATGTTGTATGGTGATTTAATCAGGCACAGGTGAGTAAATATATTTAAAATGTGGTTATCCCTACTACTTGCCCTTGGAAAATCTTTAAAATGTAACCTAGCTGAAGAGCAATGTTGACAAAATCCTACAAATGTGACCTAGTTGAGGTTCAGTGTTGAAAAACTCTGCTTTTAATGACCAGTAATGAATCAAAATAAAAGTATTTCCATCAAACCATGTAAATTAGCACATCTACTGTCTAGATGTAGAGCTTTAAAGGAGAACTCTAGCACTTTTATACTAGGAGTAATTACTTACTGATCTGTCTTTTATGCTCCAGCGCTGCCTCTGCTCTGAGTAGCATGCAGATTTCTTCTTCCCTTTATAGGCACTGTGATCCTCTTCACTTCCTGTTGTTCTTGTATGTTTTGCCGAAGAGAGCAAGTGCTGTAGCTGTCGTACATCAAAAACTACTACTGTACTTGCTCTATTCACCAAAACGCACAGGAAAAAAAAATGAGAGGAGAACTGTAGCGCCTGTCAAGGGAAGAAGAAATTGGCGTGCTAATCATAGCAGATTGTTAAGTATTCCTCCCCTCCCCCTTAAGAATCATACCTAGTATAAATGAGCTTGAATTCTCAAATAATATGTAATCTTGATGTTAGCACAAAAATCACTACAACATGAAAGTAAAATTATTTTTACAAAACACTATTGTGTTTTTTTTATATAAAATCACTGTTCAGAAAAAAAACACTTAATTCACACTATGTAGAACAAGAGAGATTTTAATCTTAGTTTCTGGTCTTTTAAATAATTTTTTACAAAAACTAAGGAGATCAAATTTTATTAAACTTTTAATTCAATACCGCATCCTTATTTTTGTCCACTTGGTGGCAGCAAAAGTTCTTTAAATAAAAACTTAAGAGGCCATTATTTACTATTATATTTCAGCCATAATACACATTGCTAAATTATACACTACACATACTTAATTTCCATGCTAAATAAAATGCAAGGCAACTACAAGATTAGAGTCTGAATCAAGAACTACCTTTCTCTCCTGTGATTTTTTGTGCAGTGGGATAGTTGGAACTAAAAAGATTTAACCAGTTAATCCACTAAGGAAATAATCTCATGTCATGCAGTAATATATTGAATTTGTTAACACATCTGTTCTTACAATATAATCTTACATAATTAATGTTCTGTCTGATTAAATCTTATATGTGTAACAACACATAAAACATAATAACTAGTCTGTTTTTTATTGTGACAGCGTTATCGAGACAGATAGCGTTATCAATTATTTATGGAAACTTAATCTTGCTTGTTGTACTACCCAAATGTTTACAGTATTGTTTTGGAACCTATGAAATTATAGAGGCTTATGCATCTACAGTACAGTTTCATTTGATGCCCTATGTTAAGTTAGTAAGAAAGATGAGTACTGTAGTATTATATGACACTTTATTCGGACTAACAGTTCATTGTATAAGATAAACTTTCGAGAGAGATAGTCCTTCTTCCTCAGTTCAAAGTAGAACTTTAACCTGAGCAAGAGGGAATATTTCTCTCGGAAGCTTGTCTTATACAATGAACTGTTAGTCCAAATAAAGTGTCATACAGTATAATATACTACAGAATTCTCATCTTTCTTACTATTCAACAGGACTATTATGGATTAAACCATTTTTGTGAGTATGTTAAGTTAGAAGATTGCATTTTCTATTATTAGAATTATCATTCTTTATTAGTATAGCATAGCTATGCAAGCTAGGAACTAATAGGAGCCTAAGGGTCAGCCAAGTAACTATAGAGGTTACAGTGGTGGCAGCTACCACTAGACCCCAGCCCCAGTGGGCCTGCTCACAACTGCCTTGACTTCTCTGCAACCCTGAAGTGTCTCCTCCTGCGCCAATTGGATCCTGGTAAGTATTAGAGGGTATCAGCGAGCACTTTAAAGGGATTCCAGTCTCGGCGAGGCAACTCTTTTGCTCTTGCCGAGACTGAAATCCCTTTAATGCGCTTGCTGATGTCCGCGTGCAGGACATCAGCAAGTGCAGATCAGTCAGTCCGAAGTGAGGCGAACACTCCGCACCCTCACTTCGGACTATGCTGAATTACCCCCTTAGTCTTAAGGAATGGAGGAGGGAAGAGCATCACTGCATGGAGAGTAGGAGACCCAGTGCTGATCCTGCATGGTTCCTTTGTACTGATTGGGGTCCCAAATCATGCCAGGGCCTTAACAAGAGTGGATACCAATTGCAACAATGATACACCACAGAAAGTAGAAAAAACAGTAGAATGAATAAGGCTACTTAAAGCAATTAAAGATTTAAGGGGATAGAAAGAGTAGGATTAACAAATCAGTGGTAACTGTTACCACATTTTAATGGGAATCAATGAGAGGGGCCCAGACCTAAGCCATAAACCATAGTATTTGGCCCAGATATCTTGCTCTGGGTCTTGAGTCTCAGTGGCCCTTTAAAATATATTTTCTTTTCTCTCTGATAACTTCTTGAGGTATACAAGATTTATGTGGATTTCAGTGCCAGGTTTATTAAAGCTGAAGAGGGAAGCCGGTGTAGCTTTGCTCCAGAGGTCTCATAGGAAACTAAAAACAATCATAGCCCAGATTCAAACAATGCAGTAGAGTCTTTAGGATTTTAATTAATTTCTGTGGCTATTCATAACAAAGATTTCAAAAACGCAAACAATTTGATTACAAAAACAAGTACAGACTAATACATTTGATGTTGAAAGCATGAATGTTAGAGCATCAAATTGAGAAGAATCAAACTTCCCATCCTACTCACCTTCCATCTCTTTTTTTCTCTACTCCACCACCCTTTCTTCAGGGAGCTTTACTTCTCTATACAGCCTATCTTTTCTAACTCTAGGTCCAATTAATATGTAAAAACAAAGGTACATCACAGTGACATATGATGATGTTTTAATGTTTTATGCAATATCTAAGATATGAAAGCTTAATTTCTGTTTGCCATAGTTTTCACAAAAGACAACTGTAGTCATTTATGGAATAGAGCTTTTTCGAAGCAATATCTGTTATCACTGTAAAAGCTTTAAACAATTTGCTTAGTAGAAAATAGCTATCCTTGCCATACTAGATTTTTTATATCCTCCTACGTTGCAAATTTGCACAAGACTTGGTATATTAATATGGATTGAATGAGTTATCTGCTATCAGTGTATCACTATTTTTCCTTAGTACTAATATAATAAAAAAATATAGAAAAAAAACATCTAATTAGTTAAGCTATGTTATTATAAAAGACTCAATTTTTACAGTACTAGTACATTGGTGTATACATAGAAGTCAAATTGTGGTCCAACTTGCCAAGGTGCAGAAGGTGCACCCAATAGAAATGACTAGATACAGAGTATCTCAAAATATATATACTGTACATATATACTGTATATATATATATATATATATATATATATATATATATATATATATATCACTTCTATTTCTCTGAGAAGCCATATGTGTAGCTTCTCCCCAAAATGGCAGGTTAAAATGATTAGGGTCAATGCAAAACAGGTGGAGAAGCGCAGGGCCCTAGCAGAAAATGTTTTCAATTTAGTATTTAACAATATATGTAGTTAGAATGCATACATGGGAGATGTGCTCAATATAGTACAAGTAAACTAAATTACTAGCATAGTCCTCAAGATACATCACTGTTTATGTATTAGGCATGAATAAGACAAGATAATGATGTATAGTTGGCAAAGAAGAAGCATATTTTTTTTTAAAATAAAAACTTTTTTCACTGCTAATCCACTTTTTTCCAGGCATCAATAGTTTTTTTTTTTTTTTTTTTCAAGCAACATGCAAGAATTAACCAATACATTATACAGGAAATATCCATTAACAACAATGACACCATTTTGTAATGTTTTGGTTGCTGGTATTTTGTTGTTGTACAGTAGTAGCATAAACTGTAACAATTATTTTTAAATGAATTTGAATGCTAGAAAATTACTAGCTCCTGCTGGCATTTGGTTGATGCATTTTTTTAAAGGCTCGTTTGGTCAATAGGGTTTCTCTCTTTAGCACTGCCTCCTGTCACTCTCAAGCTGATGTCTTCTGCAGTGCAAATTTCTGTAATCCTCTCCACTTCCTGTTCAAGCTCACTGAGTTGAGCATGCTCAGCAGCAGAATTTTGACATAAAACTGCTCCTTAGAATGCTCACCTCAGTGCTCAGTACTTGTACTATACTGAGAAGGAAGTGAAAAGGATTGCAGAGCTTCATACAGCAGAAGAGATCAGCTTGAGCAGGAGGCAGTACTGGAAAGTAAATCCCCTGATTGGTAAATACCTCCCCTTTGCAAATCACCCCTTGACCAAACAAGCCTTTACTTCTACTCTAAGCTATTTGAATAAAATGTCAACAGACTAATAACAGGAACCCTCCCTTAACTTTTTTTTTTTACTCACATTAATGCTGGTCTTCAGAAATCAACTGATTTTTTTCTCCTGAAAAAACATACAGTGTTTAACGGCGAAACGCGTAGAGAGAAGAATGTTTGGACTGGTACTTCTGGAGTCAAATCTCCTTTTGATTTTTATATGTGCTTTTAACTACTAACATTTGTGATTATATTTATTGTTATCTTTTATCTATATTAAATAACTTTCTACACTATGAGAGCTCTCTATGCTTTGTTTGCTGGGAATTTCACATCACCCTGATATATCTATGTGGCAAGATGGAAGGTCCTTTTCAAGTCTCCAGGATTTATGCATATTCAACTGAAGTATGGTGTTTCCAGTGAGCTCTGGGTTCTGAATGGTCTCCATGTTGGATGGATTTATAAGTGCTTCATTATATTGGTATCTGGTAAGCCCCCTTATACACCTGTGGTGAGGTAGTGGCTGTGTTCCTTTTACACCGTTCTGGAACATCTCATACATCATTTCCACCCTTCACTTTTACTGTTCTTTTGGTGACTTGGTGGGTTTCAACGTATTGTTTTATATTTTTCTAATAAGGCACTATTAGTGCATTTTTTGCGTGCTTTATTTTCAGCTTCGTTTAAGATTTTTGTCTTCATTGTGGGCGTGGGAGGTACAGCCTAATTGGAAAAGCAGCACTTCAATTAAGTATCATCTAATTTGGGATTTTATATTTGGACTTTATTTATTTGTTTTCTGTTTTTGTCATGTTATTGTCATTGTTTATCTTTTTTTTTTCTTTTTTTTTCCACCAGCGCTCCTTCATTAGATCACATTTCTTTTTTTGTGTTTTTTTGTTCATAAAAAAAAGATTAATCAAGCATGAACTGAAAATAAACTATGTTTACAAATTGAATTCTGATACATCGGAGTATGGGATAAGGATCTATTCTAAGGGGTTATTCTATAAAGTTCGAATTCGACTGTCAAATTCTCAAACAGCGTATTTCCATAGCAAATTCGCAACTGCAACAATTCTCCCATTGTAGAGTCGCAACTGCAACAATTTTAAAGTTGCAGCTGTGACAATATTTCCATTGTAAGGTCGCGACTGAATACTCTTATTATAAAGACACGACTGCGACAGTAGCAGACTATTGCGACTGTCTTTAGCTGGTGAATTCACACCTTTACATGACAATTTGGACTTTAGAGAATAACTACCCTAGTCTTTAGCCATGTGAGGTTTACCGTATCATAATAGATAACCACAAATCTATAGAAGGAGGAAAAGGTTGAAAAGAAGAATACATAGTTTAAGATAAATGTAGAATAGATCAAGTTTGATCTATGTACCAGTCCCACCAATCCCACAGCAATTTATTTTTATTTGTTTGGGTTCGTAACTGATTATAGTGTTTATAGATGAAAGCAGGAACGATGGAAACAATCAAATAGTGGATTGATGGTAATGTAACAGTAAGCATTTCGTGAATCAAAATAGAAATATGTTCAATGAGCTTTGGTCGTTTGTACATCTGGTTTTGTTACCCTTTGCTTAAATGTTTTATATACTGAAGTCAAGACAAGAGAGTATAGGTGATACCTTTTATTGGCTAACGAAATAGATGGTAAATGCAAGCTTTCCAGGCTCCTAAGGCCTCTTCATCATTATTTCTGAAGTCAGAAATACTAGCTGTTATAATAGATCTCTTGTTTATTTTATTTGTTTATATATTAATTTAGTTTTATAAAAGAACTTTTAATACTGAAACAGCATTGCTGGTATCGATAATGTACCAGAATACAAGGTTGGATGATCATGATATATCAACTTAAGTGAACTTAATATACATATCACTCTACACATTTTTCACAGGAAAATTATTTAGTGAAAATGTAAATATTTTTGCACAATTCACCATTTCCCCCCCTAAGATCTGCAGCTGCAGACAGCTGGGCTTCTCTGATGTACTCTACTGCTACTACTGATACTGCTACTACTGCTACTACTACTACTTCTCCTACTACAACTAATACTACTACTTCTACTACTGCTACTACTACTAGGACCAGAG
>WMED01021890.1:0-11804 GCA_019650415.1 Pipa parva | reverse complement strand
TTTATTTACGATTTACACAACGTGCCAACTTTTCTGATTTTGGGGTTTGTACAAATATAACAAGTTAAAGGGATTTTCTTGACAGTTATGTTTCTAAGATTGATGATAAAGTCATCATGCATTTTAAAACAGAATAGGAAAAGTAGATTACTCCTTCAGCTACTTAAGCATTTTGCCACCGGGATTGTAGCCAGTTGCATACTTCTTGTGATGAAACCATATGCTAGATTTATTTGACGGTAATACCTTGACTTTCTCTAGTCCTTCAGTGCGCAGAGTAAAGGACTTTGGAGATGTACTAAAATAACAAAATGGATTCCATGTACCGCTTGCCTTCAGTCAAATGAAACGGCTGATATCTGAACCTAATTAAATTAAATACTAGTTATGTCTGAGTAATTAGGTTATAACAAGTACTGCTAACCTTTATAAAGGTACTCTTTCTGAGTCTTTATTGTCCCTTTAAATATGTGTAGAATTGCCCCAGGCAGTGTAAGAAAACAACATTCTAGATAATGGGCAGAAGATCTCTTCCATAATCTACTATAAACCACATGGCCACTTTATCATTACAGTTATATATTTCAAATTAACACGAGGCTTGCATTTCTATCAACAAATCACTGACTGACAATAATAATGGACCAGATAAACTAGTATCTAGTAGGAGACATCAACGCTTTTATGTGCAAAGATTTTGACATTCTCCTTGCATCATGTAAATACTTTTGGTCTGTGTGAAAAATTAAACTCTTTGAACTTGAGATCAATGCCAGATGTAAGAGTTGGAAAGCAAGGGTTCAATATGTTACATTTTCAATGAAAGAGTACTGATCATCACTACTATCCCTTCTTCAGGAATCATGAGCAAGAGATAAAAGACTGATTCCATGGAGGGTGACATAGAAAGATATCTCCTTTCATGTTTCACTATATGTGGAATTTTAATGTGGTGTTTTGCTCTGCTTGTTTTTATAACTACAGTATTATACTCTATTCTGTGTTCAACCCACAAATAACAATGTGAAACCATTATTCTTATTATGGCATTTGCAATGAACACGCACAATGCATTTTCATAACCTGTTGCAATATACAACTATACATATAAGTAGATGTTATACCATATATTTTAGACAATTCCTTCGATCAGTTACACTATTTTCTGGGTGGCTGTTCACACTTAAAACTGATCTTGCATTGTTCACAAGTAATAATTTTATATTTCTATCAATACTCCTGTATGTTGAACTGCAAATAAAACACATAATAGAAATGTTATTCTATTTTTCGAATATTAATTGTACCTTGATATTTACCACTATAATATACGATTAAAATGCATTTTAATATGTGTGATTACTTAAAAGGCTATACATGGAACTTGCAACCTGTGCTTCACAATCCTCTATTATTTCTCAAGTTAATGTACAGAATGTATTGCAGCTATTCTTCTTCAGCTAGCAAACTTTAAAGGGGGTTATTCACTAAAGTCCGAATTGCTGCGTATAGGTGTGAATTCGCCGGATAAAGACAGTCACAATAGACTGTATACTGTCATAGTCGCATCTTTATAATGAGAATATTGTCGTAGTCATGACTTTGTTATGGGAAAATTGTTGTGATCTTAACTTTAAAAATTGCTGTGACTTTACAATGGGGAAATTGTCACAGATTTGCTATGGGAATCCACTGTTTGAGAATTCGATGGTCGAATTCGCACCTTAGTGAATAAGCCCCTTTAAATGTGAGGAAGAACTGGTAATTCAAAGCACCTCACTTGACTAAAGTCTAAATTCACTTGTCAAATTCACCTTGCTACAATTTGAGCTACATCGCCAAAATAGATGTGAATTCACATCTATTCAGCAATACAAATATAATACAGACATGGGAAAAGTGCATTAAAACAATACAAATATAATATCATAAGGATACTTCACTTAAAGTGCTAGGTTGTGGATCACACAAGAAGTTGGAGGTCCCTGCCCCGTACAGCTTACAATCAAGGTGGGAGGAAGACATTACAAACACAGATAGAGGGGTAATAAGTGCTACTAACAATGTGTTGAAACATTGGTCAATAAATACATATAATAAGCATAAATAACTCAGGAAAAACATACATATAAATATACATATAATCAGTTGTTGTCATTTTTGAATAGTCATCTTAGACAACACTGGAGCCCTGCCATCACCCCCCAATTCGACAGTCTGAAGTAGCAAAGTTAAACCGATGAATTCAGAAAAGTTCACCTAGTCGCATTCACACCACTCCGTATTTCAGTCAATAGTAGAAGTACCTGTGCGCGTGCATGCCACATGATGTGAAGAGCTCCGTAAGATTGTGACTGTGATAGTCGCCCGAGGTAGTCACATATTCACCACATCGCAGAGTTTAGTCAATAAGCGAACAAGGGGAAGTGGTGAATAAATGCAAATTCAGACCTCTACATGACTATTCAGACTTCTATCAATAATGCCCAAAAAAGTGTCGCAGGGGGCATATTTACTAAAGTTGGAAAACTGTATCACTGTTTTTCGCTGTTTCTGCTGTTTTTTTGGGGTTTTTTGCGCATTTTCCTTTTCCCCTCAAATTGAAATAATTGTATCAATAGGGAATCAGGGATTTTTGCCAATCTCAACCTGGCGATCTGCTGTATCAGTAAAAAAAAAAAAATATATGGAAATGGCTTAATAAATTGCAATAGAGATGAGAAATGGGCAAAAACAGTAAATATGTTTTTTTGACTTTAGTAAATATGCCCCATGGGGTCAGGCATTGCATAGAGTTTGAGGCTACTGGTAAGAACATTTGTTAAAGTGCCAAATAGAAAAGATTAAAGAGGATAGAAAAAGCCAATAATATATAATAGTTAAACCAAGGAGCAGAGGGTGAGGCTGAGAGGGTGAAAAGAGTTGCCAGTGAAATTCACCTAAAAAAAAAATCTTCAGAACATCATTAGTTATTAAGCCCCTTGAGACAAATTTGGACGCCAAAAAATATTTGGCAAATTGAGGGTGGCGAAAAAAACCATTATTTCTGTGGGAGACGTTTGAGTAAATTTTTCTAAGTCCCATAATTTTTCCCAATGAAAAAAGTCACCAGAAAAGACACCGTTGAAATCAATGTAAAACGTGGTCATTTTAATGCGGTGACCATTTATGATATCAATTTTTTTCCGTCACAAAAAAAAAAATTTAGTCGCCACTTCATAAATTGGTTCCTATCGTAAAAGTTGAGACTAAAAAAGTTGCCAAAAATGCATCAGAATGTGGTGACTAAAATAGAATATGGCTGAATAGGTCAAAATGACCTTAGTAAATATCCCCCAAACTTAAGACAGCTAGCTTCAACATAGGTCTGTAGTAACCCCCATTTGAATATATAAAATGCCTGATGAGCCTTACTATTGTAAATGTTTCTTGCCAGTCAGGGCCGGTTCTACCTATCGGCGATGTGGGCGACAGCCCAGGGCGCAATCTATCTTAGGGGCGCTGTTGCCCACATCGCCCATCTGTAGACTTTACCTCCTCCCCCCCGTGCACCCCCTGCCCTGTGACACCCCCCCCCTTGTCCCGCGCCCTCCACTCACCTCCAACAGCGTTCCAGCGACGCACCTCCTCTGATGAGGTAAGCTGAATGCAACGGCGCTACTTACTGCTTCGGGTCTTGTCAGCTGTATTCAGCAGCTGCCGGCAAGACCCGAACATCTAAGGAGGGCCGTCGCATTCAGCTTACCTCATCAGAGGAGGTGCATCACTGGAATGCTGTTGGAGGTGAGTGGAGGGTGCTGGGCAAGGGGGGGGGGGCGGCACAGGGCAGGGGTTGGAGCGGGGGGGGGGGGGTTGTTGGGCCAGGACTGCCCCTGTTGCCAGTACCTGACATATTTCATATTATTAATGTTTGTCATATCATTAGCTAATATATATATATAATATAGACATGGGAAAAGTGCATTGCACAATACAAGTATACTATCACAAGGATACTTCACTTTAAGGGGTTATTCACTAAAGTCTGAATTGTTGTGTATAGATGTGAATTAGCCAGCTAAAGACAGTCGCAATAGACTGCTACTGTCGTTGTCGCGGATTTATAATGAGAATATTGTCACAATCGTGACTTTACTATGGAAAATTGTCGCAGTTGCGACTTTACAATGGGGGATTTGTCGTAGTCGACGATTTGCTATGGGAATCCGCTGTTTGAGAATTTGAGAGTCGAGTTTGCACCTTAGTGAATAACCCCCTAAGTGCCAGGTAGTGGATGACACAAAAGGTTGGAGATCCCTGCCCTGTATAGTTTACAATCTAAATGGGAGGAAGACATTACAAACACAGATAGAAGGGTAATAAGAGCAATGTGCTGAAACCCTGGTCAATAAATACAAATACTAAGCAGAAATAACTAATTAAGAATAAAATAATATATATATATATATATATATATACATAAAAATCAGTGATAAATATCAGTGCAAGTGCTCCAAAAGGTAGGCCTACAGCTTGGTTTTAAAAGTGCAGAGGGAATGTTACTGGCAAAGATAAAGGGGTATAGAATTCCAGGTGTTACTAAAGAATAAAATAATTGTCTCTAGTTCTTCTACTATACAGAAAAAAGATATGCTATAGTAATATATCATGACATGTTTTATTGTTAAAAATATAAAAAGACATTATTTATTAAACTGACATGTAACAGTCCTGTCTGTCACAAGTTAAGTGTAATGAACACTGAATGCCAGAGAGCGAAAATACTGATATCTGTTGGGAGACCAATTAATATAAGTAAGGTAAGGTATTCAGTTACAGATGTTTTCTAGGAAACAAAGGCTCATTCACAAGAAACATTTTAAGATGAATATCCCCTTAGTAAAGATTGTAATAATAAAATACAACCCTTGTTAAAAAGGCTTTATTATTGTTGTATAGTGATAGTCTGTAAACAGTCCCTTAACATGGGTTGCCATCCACTGCGCTTTCAAGCTAACATCTGTTGCATGAATTAAACAATTAAAAAAACTGTTTGTTAAAGGTCTCAGTCTTGATCATTGCCACAATCTTGAGCAGATCATCATTTTAGGGGATACTTACTATAGTAATTCACTGTATTTTGCCCGTTTTTCAACTTTTTCTCTGTCGCCTAGCACGACAAATCTATAACCATGTAAGTGATTAATTTAAATAAAATGTACCGTAATTGTTTGTTTTTTTAATTGGTTTGTTTTTCAGTGTGATTGTTTTTAATTAATTGTCAGATTAGTGCTTGTGTTTTTAATTGATTTTCAGATTAGCGCTTGTGTTTTTAATTGATTGTCAGATTAGCGCTTGTGTTTTTAATTGATTTTCAGATTAGCGCTTGTGTTTTTAATTGATTGTCCGATTAGCGCTTGTGTTTTTAATTGATTGTCAGATTAGCGCTTGTGTTTTTAATTGATTTTCAGATTAACGCTTGTGTTTTTAATTGATTGTCAGATTAGTGCTTGTGTTTTTAATTGATTTTCAGATTAGTGCTTGTGTTTTTAATTGATCTTCAGATTAGCGCTTGTGTTTTTAACTGATTGTCAGATTAGTGCTTGTGTTTTTAATTGATTGTCAGATTAGTGCTTGTGTTTTTAATTGATTTTCAGATTAGCGCTTGTGTTTTTAATTGATTGTCAGATTAGCGCTTGTGTTCTTAATTGATTGTTTGATTAACATTTGTATTTTATTTGCTGTTTCCACTAGTTAGGAGATGTGGGTCCAGCCTCAGGCCCCTCACCCCATGGTTTAGGTAGGGGGTGTGTGACTTAAGTAGGGCCATGGCTAGGTTAGTGCTCCTAATCCCATAGGGCTGATGAGGTTGGGAGCCATGGGTTTGGGTCAGATATTTACCTTCTCCAAGTTAGGGACCCCTGCCCCCCTTGGCTAAAGGGGGGTGGGGGTCAGTCCGGACCCCATTTGGTGAGGGTGATGCCCTGTACCCCAATTGGCCATTGGGATAGGGGGCCCAGCAGGACCCCCTTCCAAAAGCAATGCCCCCACCCCACATAGCAGTACGTGGCAGTGGGGGTGAAAGAGGTCCTATGGACCCCCTGTTTTTGTTAGTTAGGCCACCTACCTTACAGGGACATTGGGGAAGGGGGAAGAGGAGCAACTACTAGTGGTGCCTAATGCTGGGGGAGGGTAGGGGGATAGGAGTCCTAGGGACCCCTTTATTTTACTTAAACATGCCACCCTATCCCAACTTGAGGAAGGGAAGTAGCACAATGGAAATAATGCTGTTTTATTCAATTTAGTTGCCAGTCAATGATTTAAAATGTTTTTTTTTAACGTAGCTTATGGTAGTTTGTTGTTGGTTGTGGTTGTTTTGTATGCATTGTTTCAGTAAGTGTTTGTTTTGGGACACTTTGTTCCTTTTTTTTTTTTGTAGGTAGTTAGCACTAGTTTAGTGCAGTTTGGCATAGGGCTGAATGTTTTTCGCCAGGTATTAGGTGGGCAGGAAAAGTTTATTAAATAGTGCCTGAGTGATATCTATTCTATGTTTGAATAATATCACTCAAATTGGGTGCTATCAGTAAAAAAATAGCAATACATTTTCATAACTTGTCAAAATGGTCGAAAAGAGGAAAGAAGACATTAAAGTTCCTCATATCAGATCCCTTAAATCAGTGGTTCTCAACCTTTTGTAGGTCGCGACCCCCGGCGCTGACGTCACCGCGCACCGCGTGATGACGTTTTGGCTGAACGTCATCACATACGCGCGTCACGTGGTGACTTTTCGCCCAACGTCACCCCGCAGGAACTCTTATAAGAAGGGTCCTGCGTGTGCTTCCGGGTACCGCTGCCTTAAATCATGATCAAGCAGGGATCTGATTGGAGGAGCTACAATATCAATCATCATTTAGTCCTGTCCAACCCAACTCAGAAAGAAAAGTCAGGCTGACAGGGAAGATGACAGAGAGAAACACTGTATAAAGGCACATGTTTTAAAATATACAGTATATATATTTACAAAACTTTATTTTGTTTATTTGTTGTTTTGCTACTTTAAAATAGTATTCATAAAACTGGAGCAATTTGAAATTTCATTTTGTGATAAGACAATATTGCATTCCCCTGATAATACTATAAATAATATGGTTAAATCCATACAATATATTGAGTATGTGTATTTACCAAAGCAAGAGCAACTGTCAACAAAGAATATATAGATAAAAGCAGAGTTCTTAAAAGATCTGGGAAAATGGAGCATTGGCATCTGAAAAAGATAGGCAACAACAGCTCCTCTTTAATATCTAACAACGACATTAACAAGACTACAAGCAGCATATCTGGGACACATTTTTGGTATTGCAAATACTAAAACAATCTATTTCTATTTATAGTCCATTGTCTTCTCGGAAGTCTCACCTGGGTCAAGTGCTGCATAGTATGAGCATAGGAACCAACCATGACGAAACCAACAAATAGAACATTCTTCTGAAGATTAGAAATAATCCACAATATTAAGGTTTCACAATTTTAAAAACACACATTTTTTCTGTGTTCATCAGGACTGATGTGCAAGGTAGGAATATCGAGTATGTGTGCCACAAAGCATTAAGCAGTGTTCACAATTATGGATACATCAATTAATCTTCAACCATAAAGTTTAAAGGATAAATGTTCCCTGTATATAATAAAGGTTATTTATCTTTCTTTGTATTCGCAGTAAAATACTAGTTTGGGATATTCAGCACAAATATGTGTGGGCGGGACACAGTGTAAATGTTACCAATAGACTACAGATAAATTTAGTGATCTCTAGTGGCAATGAAAATGCTGGAATGCTTGATTTGCTATCCTGCTTAATAATTACTGAGCTACTTATATTTACCATACCCTTGTATTACTCAGCAAAAAAACATATACTTTAATTTTAAAGAAATCTCTAATATGATTGTGTAATGCTATAGTTAATCTGCTGCCATTAACTGTACATTAACATTTCACGAACCCAGGCTAGCAGCAACACACCTCAGGGGGTAGATCTTGCTTAAATAATGGAGTGGTATACTTAACCAATTAATAAAAGAAAGAGGACACCAGTGATTCTTGCTTTTGAACACACACACATTTATTAACAAAGTACAAATAAAAGGGGATTGGTATGTCTTTCATATAAATACCATACAACAGACAGAATATGGATACGTATTTATACACAGATGATACCACAGGCAGTCTGCACATGAGCCTTAGCATGCGATCCTTTTGGTAGCTCCCTTCCCTGGGCGGGACCTTTCAAGGATTCCTTCTTCACTTCAAGGCTAATCTCTGGTCCCTAAGCCTCCCACTCAGAGTCCTTAAGCTGGAAAACCACCAGGCCTCTAAGCCCACTGCCACTCTGAGGTGAGCTAAACGTAGGAACTGATCTGACTTAATTCCCTTATAGAACCCCTCAACCAGTAGGGTGGAGGTGCTGCTCCTGCAAAACCTTGTGGTGGAAAGAAAGACACAGAGATCACCCCTACACCAGCTATATTAGTTAGACCAGGAGTCGGCAACCTATGGCTTTTGAGCCAGATGTGGCTCTTTTGATGACTACATCTGGCTCTTTGACTGTAAAAAGCGGTGCTCACACGCAACCACCGCTTGTTACAGTCTGCTGGCTAATCACCGGAAAGAGCTGTAGAGACAAAATTTTCTCAGCGCTTTGGCTAGCAATCCGGAGCCGTTGAAGTCACTATGTTTCTTGGTCACTAGCCAATCCGGAGCCACTGACTTCACCGCACTTCCTGGTTGCTAGCCAATCCGGAGTCGCTGACGTCACTGGCTCTGGATTCAAAAGGACTGAGCAGAGCCACACTATATGGCTCTCTCAGCCGAAAAGTTTGCAGACCCCTGAGCTAGATCTAATTGGTTACATTATCACTGAGCAGAGTATAGCAACTCCCCTAAATCAAAATAGCACACATAAGAAGTGCCATATTAACTGATGTCACTAGAGGGAGCTTCAGGCACACTAATTGGAGTCTCTAAAATATAAAATGGTAGAAATGGTGATTTTGAGCATTCCTGATGCGTCAAAATTCACTAAGACTACAATTGTGGTTTACTACTTTAAGGCATGTAAGATGAACTGTATTAGTAATACCTGTAAGATCCAATCACATAATGCATTTTTGGATTACCTCTCTGTCTACACCTGCACTCACAATACAAATGAAATTACCTGTGCAGGCAGACCAGGGCCACACTGGCTGTTTTGTAGCTGACCTGTAAAAATAGTATCCGTTGTTTCCTGTGGGATAATCCACACAGGGGATTTTGTCTTGAACCATAGACAATGATAAACTTAATTAGAAAAAAGCACAGGTACACAAAACAACCAGTATGACCCTGTGCTAAACCTGCTAAAATTAGATTTGCAGCTATACAGAAAAAAGATGAGGTTAAGTGATTTTGAATGAATAACAGCACCTCCAACAGTCGTTATTCTGCTTCTGTCTGTGGGTGATATTCAGAAAGATCATACGGGATTTATGACCCACTTCCTTTGTTTAAACCACCTTCTAGAGAGACCATTACTTTTTTATTTCTATTAGAAAATTGATTGCATTAAATTTTCATTTAGGAAAGCAGGAAAGCTTTGGAAGATGGCCTTCACAGTCTGACTCATTGTCTTCTTTTTAATGACCATTGTAGCAGTGGTATAGAAAACTAGTTTCTAAACTTGCTGTTGTTAAGGAGTTTTTCATTGTGCATTGGGTGTGAATGTACTGTGGTTAATATAAAGAGAAAAATATTTCCTTTCTCTGTAAGGTTTTACTTTGACTTATTTGTTATAGCTTTGTAGCATAGCAGGGCTGCCATTGCAATGCTCTGCTGAGGTCAACAGTGAAATAATGGTTACATCCAAAGAAACAGTGGCGTCCAGCAGCCTCATTATCATGAAAATCTATCAGAATGCTTGGTTGGCTTTTGTAAACAATGAAGGTATTTATCAAGCAGTAAAACAGGTATAAAAGGGAAAAATTCCAGGATGAAAGGGGGGAAAGGGTTGAAAAGAAAAAAAAAAAGAAATGTGGGGTGAAATGCATAAAAAAAAAATTTGGTGAATATAGGCCAAAAATGCAAAAAAAACCCCAAAAAACATTAATTTTCCTAGACTTTCACTATAAAATAGGTGTTACTCTCCTAAATCAAAGCAAACAGTCCCCAAGAACAACATTAACATGTACAACTTCATTAAATGAACAACTTAATGCATATCTTGAATGACCTCAACGATATTAACCAAATTTGCCTTTGTTACAATCCACAATGATTTCAATGGAAGTTATTTATGATAAAATTAAATAATAATAATAATAATAAATGGATTACTTTTAAGCATCAATAAATCTTTCAAATAAGTGTAATGGGTTCATTTCATACCAGAAATTCCTCCAGAGACTATATTAAAGTTAAATAGTATGAAATAGATGTTAATAAAGTAGCAAGAGTAAATACCATTAATTATAGTAATTATAGTAGACAGGCTTATAGTGGGGGTAAAGCACAAAATCTCCAGACCTAAGAAGATTTGTTGCAACTCATGCAGTTTTGTTACTGGGATACCATTTAAATTACCATTAACATCCAAGTCATTGAAAAAGATGTTCAAGGTATATTATATAACCATGAGTGAATATTCTCCAATCGGTGGCAATAAAATACACACAGAGGAAACTGGGATCAGATGTTACAAGGAATAGCACTGTGTGGTCCCTTGCAAATACTATGCTAAAGTACTATGCTTAGGCAGTATTCTAATTCAGAGCAAATGAAATTAATAGAACTAAAAGTGATGTTAATAATTCCCTTAACACTCCACTACATGGGAGCTCTAGTGTGACTGCCGATCATATGTATAATAAATATGCTGCTTAGACAGCTGGGTTTGACTATAAGCTATAGTATAGAATATTATACTGTGTAATGTATGCATGGCATAATGCTTACTTTGCAGAGTTCAGAAGGGAATGCTAATTACATTACCTGATGCAGTCTTTAGTATTCCTATAGATATGAGCTTGAAACACATCACAGAGAAGTTGCCCTCTCTGCACTCAGGAGAACAAGTACACCTTTCATTAAAGTTGTTTGCTTTCAGTACAGTGTATGTTTGTGCTCTGTGGCAATGTCTGTATACAGGGACAGAAGGCAAATCGCTGAATACTAAGCTTGCATATATATACACTACTAGAGGTGTTGGTCTACTATCTAATATCCTTCCTGTATAGACATCCCTATTTGGCTGTATAGTAATAAATACAAGTGTAGAATACAGTACATAAACAGAGGAAGAAATAAAATCACTGAATACAGGCTAATATGTGTGAGAGTGATATACTGTAGCAGTTAGTACGTGGTGAAAAGGATGAACACTGAGTTTCAACATATACACTGCTAGAAGGGTTAGTACGCTTTCCTATCTGTACACTGTGAGCATGATATACCATATGAGTGAATAAAAGAGTGAGTGAATGAGAATAGTGAAAAGGAATAACATGGGGGTTACATGTATACACTGCTATAGGGTTAGTATGCTATCCAACCTGTACATTATCAGAGTGATATCATGTATGAAAGAGTAAGTGAATGAGTAGTGAAAAGCTAAACATGTAGTTTACATGTATGCCCTACTATAGGGTTAGTGTACTGCCCTACCTCTACAGTGTGGTATACTGTATGAGTTTGGGGGAGAGAGAGAATAGTAAAAAGGCTGGACACTGGGTTTACATGTATGCCCTACTAGAGGGTTAGTATACTGTCCTACTGGTACAGTGTGA
>WMED01021889.1:0-11804 GCA_019650415.1 Pipa parva | reverse complement strand
GACCGGCGGTTGGGGACCTCTGGTTTACAACAACCACAAAAGTGAAGATGCTGGAATAAGTGAAGAAGGAGCTACAGGACACTGTAATAAATTAAGTTTTTACTCAGTTCACACAAGCTGATTTTCAGCTGAGTTTGAAAAACAGTGCCCATTGTCTCCTGTGGGATAATCCACACAATGTGATTTTCAGCTGAGTTTGAAAAACAGTGCCCATTGTCTCCTGTGGGATAATCCACACAAACCATTGTGTTTCAGTGTCAACTGAAAATCAGCATGTGAACCCAGCCTAAATACTTGCAATTAACCAAGGACAGCTTTTGACCTTCCCTATTGCATTGAAATAAAGAGGTAGAATCTGTGCACACACAGACACGTGGAGAGGTGTAGAACCTTATTTAATAGACCATAAAGTGCAGGTTACAAGGCAACGTTTCGTAGGGTAATCCACCATTTTTGCCTGACGATGGGTAGATTTCCCCCCCCCGAAACATTGCCCTCTAACCTGCACTTATGTTCTATTAAATAAGGTTCTACACCTATCCGCGTGTCTGTGTGTGCAGATTCTGCGGGTTATTCACTAAGGTGCAAATTTGACTGTCGAATTCGCAAACAGCGGATTCCCATAGTAAATCCTCGACAATTTCCCCATTGTAAAGCTGAGACAATTTTTAATGTTAAGATTGTGACAATTTTCCCATAATAAAGTCGCAACTGCAACAATATTCTCATTATAAAGACGCGACTGCGACAGTAGCAGCCTATTGCGACTGTCTTTATCTGGCGAATTTGCACCTATACACAACAATTTGGACTTTAGTGAATAACCCCCTCTACCTCTTTATTTCTAAGCCTATTGTGTGATGTGTACCCAGAATCACTCCTTTTCTATTTTGGTGTGCACTTCCACACACTGTTTGGAACTTCCCTATTACATTTACAAGGAACATAAAAATGAAGTTTCACACTGAAAATGTTATATTGCCCAATTTAAATATATAGGAAAAGAGTCGCCTGGAAGATGGTGAATACAGACACAATTAAATAAATACAAAAATTAAATAACTTACAGGTCTGTGGTCCCTTAACGACACTATTAGGATTGTTTCAGACCACAAAACCTTTATTTTAGCTTCTTTGTTCTCATCATGCTTCCCTTACCTTTGGGATCTGCAATCATTTTTCAATACGAATATACGTACCATTTGTAGATGGAAAATCTTATACTTTTTTTTTTTTTTAAAGAAATACTATGTTGTAGTTTATACATGTTTTTGGGAAGTTCTGCTGGAGGCGGTGATGGCATTATGGGTAATACAGACTAAATAAAAACAGATTATCTACACAAGCTCTTGATACAGAAAATGAAGCAACATTGTGACAACGATACTACCTAGAGAAGCAACATGAAAACAAAAGCCAATACTTTAGGCCAGCGCTAACCCTTTTATCTTCAAAGTTCCCATGTACAAATCTGAGTCACAATAAGAGACAGATGGTGAATATTAACCCATCTTCCCCCACACCCAGGACCAGGGCACTGGCTGGGTGACCATCCTCCATTCATACATGACATAGGCAGAAGCCTCCCACAGACAGTGCTAGGGGAGCATCACATCTACCTACAGCAGGTATATGAATCCTGTATTGTGACTATGAATCTACTTCACTGATTTCTAGTAAAAGATCATGGCAGTGCCCCCCACAGTGGGCATTACTACTACAAACCCATTCACAAGTCTGACCTACACAGTCTCCTCCTATCACTCTACTTAAAGGCCAAACAATCTTTCTCGCAAATTCTGATTTAGCCCCTCCAGAACTCTCATGCCCCCACCTATTCACATGTGACCCCCTCCCCCAAATCACAGACCAAGGGGCTAATTTCATTGGGCAAGCAGAGGAGTAGTATGACCACCTGCCTCTTTTGTACATACAGAAATGAATGAACCTTTACCTATGGGTAGTTAGATTCAGCCAAGCAGTGAGTACCCCCTGATCCCCTCCCTGATCCACCCTAACAAACACTGGAATAAGCCTCCACTGTATATGCAATTTACCCAGCATACTCACTGGTACTAAGCGCCGACAGACGCAGCGAGAAGTTGCTGCAGTAGCAGAGAGCAGACGTGTTATCTGCGATATCTCCTTCAGCCGGAGCTTCGATCCTTCCTTACCCTGCACTGCACCGTGTATGTGTGTCCTCCTCCTTCTGTTAGATTATTTCCAGCTCCTCGGCCGCCGCCTCCTCCTCTTCCCTCTCCCTACTATCTGCTTTCGGTTGTGTATGCCTCCCTTTCACTCCCCCCCCCCCCCTGATGTAGTGGTGAGTCCCAGTGTAAGCCGTGCGTATGGAGAAGCAGAGCTGCTGATGTGTGGTTTGGGGGGAGGGCGGGAGTGCTGAGCCGGCGCTGCTGTGGGTGGGGGGTTTAGTAAGAGAGCGTTAGGCTGCAGGGATAGGGAGGGGGGTTAGTCTGTGTCTGCACTGTAACACCATGTCAGCTTTATACACCCAGAATCAGCTACAGCAGATCTCTCACATCATTCACTCCCTCAGTAACACACAATCACTTACACAAATGCAGAAATACACAATGATTTCTCAGCTCTGGGACTGGAGGTTGTGTGAGGAGAATCCGTCCTCCTTCAATGGAACAGCAAAGTCATGCATGCCTTGTGCTAATGTTCTGCCAGTGACAATATGCCACAGGATCACAGACACTATGACTTTACTAATCTCTAGCTAGTGAGGGGGATAGACTTTAGTACCTATATATATATAATATGGGTAAAATAAGATTTATATATATATATATATATATATATATATATATATATATATACAGTATAATATGGGTAAAATAAGATTTTTATATATATATAATATGGGTAAAATAAGATTTATATATTTTTATTTATAAAGCGCCAGACTTTCTGACATGTTTAGGTCTAGGGAATGAATTGCTCTGATGTACTAAAATCATGTCTATTCTGGGAAAGGGTAAATAATATTCTTTATAGCTGATTGGGCAGAGAGTTTGGATGTACAGTACATGATGATAACCAAGGTGATATGAAACTGTTGGTGTTTCCCCAGTGTAATCAGACATTAGGTAGGCATACTGTATCTGGCAATGTGTGAAAAGAGGGCGTCACAACTCTACTGGGTGACCAGTAAGCTGACTAAACTCTGCAGTAGGCTGCTTACCCCAGCATGTTTATTACATTCTGTACCAGATGCCTTAACCCCTATTGTACTGAGGGGATGTTGGCTTATTTCAGTTTGTATTTATTCCATATACAGCATTAGAGTACTGGGGGCCAGGGTGGAACTGGCCCATCACAGCACCAGAGGATTCTCTGGTGGGCCATTGTATTGGTTCATTCCAAGCCTGGTGCCAAAAAGCATCTCTTCTTGTATTTGGAAGACTCTAAAGGGGGAATTCAACATAGTGCGAAGTGAGGTCCGGATCCTTCACCTCACTTTGCACAGACTGTTATGCGCTCGCTGATGTCCTGCACGCGGACATCAGCGAACGATTTAAAGGGATTCCAGTCTCGGCGATGTGACTCGAGTGGTCTACCGGGACTGGAATCCCTTTAAAACGTTTGCTGATGTCCGCATGCAGGACATCAGTGAGCGCATAACAGTCTGTGAAGTGAGGAGAAGGATCCGGACCTCACTTCGCACTATGGTGAATTCCCCCCTAAATAACTTTAGTTACACTAATAATTGAGCAGTTCACTCTTTTTTAATGTCCTGCTAAACTGATAATTTATTATGATGGTTCTGGTGTACATGACAAATTTTACTAGTGGGCTGTGGGCCCTTGCAATCAGCTTTTCTGGTGGGTCCAAGATATCTCTGTCTGACACTGGCTGGGGCCCAACATGAAATAAGATCAGGAGCCCACTCAAAAAGATTTTTGTCTTTTCTCTTTCTTCCCCTCCTCAGTCCCTATGATTTTCCTGCATCCTACCTCTTTTTTGAGTTCAGTCCCCTACCTCCTTCACACAACCCCCAGGAATATGCTGTGATGGTGCAGTGTGAAACCCCAAAAGGGTCCACGAATGCTTGGTCCCAATGTGGGATTTCCCTGTGTCAGACACTGTCTATTCATTTGGATTGATTTGTTATCTGTTATTCAGTGAGTTGCTGTCTGGGTTGCAATAGTTATGTTTTAGGCTTGGGGCACGTTAGCATTTCATCCAAAATGTCTGTAATAGCAGCAATGGCTGTATGGCCCTTTTTGTTGTTTTAACTGTTTCCCTGAAATAGCAGACATTTGGGAAAAGCTAGCATACATTGACCTGAGGATACAGACTCATGATTGTCAGGATGACTTTTGCCTAGTAAAGTAACAACACTTACAACGCTGAGTATTAAGTAAAGTCTATGGCACATCCACCAATACTGTAATGCAGACCAAATCTTCTTTGGAAAGATCAGTCATCCAGAATGTTGTCAATGTGTGTCAGGCTTAGGTTAGGTGTTGATTTCATGTGTGATGTAAGGTTCAGCACCATAAATAATTACCAACACTACTGTTTATGAGTGTGGCTGCATACATACCATATGAAATAATCACCAAACTAAAGAGAATCTCTTTAGTTTGGCAGTTATTCAAATACAACCCTTCTGAAGGTGCTATCTTTTATAGGTGAATTCACAAATCAATATTGTTAAACAGACTTCCATCATCCCCTTTTTTTCTGTTTTGATTTAGATCAGTGGTCCCCAGTGAAGGTTTGACTGACCGGGAGGGAGGGTGGTGGGCAGGCCATACCTTGTTTCTAGTCGCATGATGGTGATTTGCTTTCTGTGCGCACATCACCACCATGTGGCCCCTTACCAAGTGGACTGTGGATCATGGTTTGGGGACCCTAACTGATTTATATCAGACTTTTCAGACTCAATTAAAATTTTTGGAAGCACAGATTGAATATATAGCGACTATAACATTTGCATTTTAGGGTTTTTTATCTTTTGATGTTACTTTTTTTTAAACCCTAGAGGAGAATCATAGCGCCTAACCCTAACATGCTTTGTGAAATAACTTGCATTGAAACAAATAAGGCTTATGTAAAACACAATGTTTTGCTGCTATAAAAATGCCTGTTGTAGTACTGCTTAGGAAGTGAAGAGAGAAGTGTAAGGTGTTTTACATCATGTGGTACAGTGCGTGACATAAAAAAAATGTAGAATGTTTATCCTACTACCGGCTTAATGGGGGAGGAATCTAGGAATCTACTGTTGTGGAGAGCAAGTGCAGATAACAGAATAGTGTGAGGTCAGGTTCATACTAGGATAAATACGCTAGCACATAGACGCTGCGCTTGAAAAAAAAAAAGCACACCATGAATCCCTGTGCAACTTGCCTATTCCAGCCACACGAGCACTAAACGCAAGTGGATGCACACTCGAATGCTTGCTGTCACATATTCGATACGCATACATACACAATGCAAAGAATGCAGCCAGATAGGACACACAGAGGAAGTGTTCACACTGCGTTGGGTAAGTGCAATAGAAAAATGCATTCCAAAAATATGCCGGCCTGAATTTGCTGGTGTATTTTCAGGACGCACTTTTATCAAATGCGCTGGTGTAATTACGCCAGTGTGAACCTGGCCTAAGAGTGGTAAACTCTTTTAGGAATAAGGACTTAGGACAACGACACACAATACATTATGTTATTTTTTTTCCACATAGGGCAAACCACCTACAAGAAGGGGTGTCAAACTCAAATACACAGTGGGCCAAAATGAAAAACTTGGACAAAGTCTTGGGACAACCTTGATATGTATTTTCTTTCTCATCAGATAGAACAATGAACTTTTTCAAAGGGATCATCCTTTACATTTGTGAACAGCGATTCTACTTCCCACTTTTCTAGAAAGCTTTTGTTTTCCACCTTTTGTTTGGCCATCTTTGGGAGGCATCGCTCGATGTGACTGGTAGCATGAGATCACTAATTAATGTCAAAAGAAGGGGGGTCCTTGGGTCCTGATTGGCATTCCAATGCACCAGCAGAGCGCTTTCTACCTGTTAGGATTGAGTCTTACTCTCGGCCTTCTTCTATGGTCGCGGTCGCCATCTTGTGTGGAGTCCAGTCGCGGGAGGCCAGCTATTCTGGCACCTAAAAACCCACGGACATCTCGGGTTGGCAACGGACGCAGTCGCGGGATTGCAGCACATACACATTCATGTTGGAAAGCCTATTTAAACTCATAAAACGTCTTGTCTGGCGCCCGTTTATAGGACTCTGTTTATGCTCCAGGGTGTGCTTAATTTTCTGTCTGTTTTCCTGTGTATGACCTGTGCCTGTTCTCTGAATTCGCTAGTTTGCTGCCTGCCCCGACCTTGTGACCTGTTTCCTGATTCTGCATTTGTGTCACCAGCCCTGACCTTTAGCTATACTACTGACTATCCCTCAATTTCCAGTATCTCATTTTGCCACCAGTGGACAGCAAGCCCTAAGGGTTGTGACCTGGACATAGTGCTGCTGCAAAGTCCATACCCCCTTGCGGAGGGACAGGGTGAAGACCGGGTTTGTTTTAGATTCCGCGCCTTAGGATTTGATAGCATCTGTGACTGAATTTCCGATGTTTAAAGTGCACCTGTCACCTTGCAATTAAGTAAAGTACATCAATTGAAAATGTAAATAATAAAGTCCATTCTAAAAAAAAAACTTAAGATTATAAAGTAGTTAGTTCTTGAGCTGCAATTTTGGAAGTATTATCATCAGAGGAATTCCTCTGCTATCAAAAGTTGTCCTTTTGGAATAGCTCTTATAATACTAGGGCAATGGAAGCTTTAGGAATGTAATAAATAGCATTATAGCTCCTCCAATCAGATCCCTTAAATCACGATCTAGCAGGGATCTGATTGGAGGAGCTATAATGTCAATCATCATTTAGCCCCACCCAACCTGACATGGGAAAGAAAAGGCAGGCTGACAGAGAAGAGGACAGAGAAAAATACTGTATAAAGGTACATTTTTTAAAAATACATATGTTTATTTCATTAGTAGAACCTAAATAAGTATTTGCTTTGAGATAACAGGTGCACTTTAAAAAAATCTGTAATTCACTGTAAAATTATATTTTCCACTGAAATAAACTTGGCTGTATTTGAAGTAACTGGATTACCTAATTTGTTCAGAGGGATGACTAAGTTATAGGCCCACTTGTTAAGGACCTGGCCTTATTATAATGATGATATCATACAGAATGAGTTACTGGAAAAATTAGACTAAATTCATAGTGGTTTCTATCTGGTGTATAGTTGGAGCCATGTTATAATCAAATAACCCATATACTGTGTGAATCGTGGTGAGGAACAGGGTGACACCACCCCAAAACACTCAACGTACCATGTGGTAACAAAATGTTTGAATAAATATTTTTGACCCAGATGATTTTCTAAAACATACAAATAAAACTGTGACCCTTAGCACTATTCTTGCATCTCTTCAGCACTTGACAGGTGTCAGCGCCATTGCATTGATAAGCAAAAGCAAACTCTAAGCAAGGTGGAAAAGTATTGTCAAAGTGTTAATAGCATACCCACAAGTAAAAACACAGTTTCACAATGTCTACAGTCTCTGTACATCCTGCAATATCATTAAAATATTTACCATCTTAAATATTCAATAAACATATGATATTTTTAGTGGAAATAGGAGAAATATTTTTTAAGTTATTACTAACAAGATGAAATACCTTATGACTACATTTATTTATTATAGTGAATATAGAAAGTGTGCATAATGCAATTATTAAATTTAATTAGCAATTGCAGCAGAAATACAAATTTTAGAAGGGTCACCTCCGCACATCTTATTAAAAGGGAATGACAGGGAGGCTAATAAAGAGGAGGATACCTCTGAGGTTTGCCTATGACCTGAAATGGGGAGTCTCATGGATGGAGGTCTAGCTAGCAGGTGGCATTATAAGAGGGCTATTGGGCATTTGGTATCTTTTCTACTGGAGGCTATGCATTATAACTAATGCATTGAGTGTTTAGCATTATGATTGGGATATTGAGTTAGGTTAGTGCACTTGGAATTTTAAATGTTCTACAATACTTCGACACAGGGCTTATTCATCAAAATGAGAATTCAACTGTTGAAATGAATTCTTATCACTTTGGGTGGATACATTCTGATAGTCAAATTCTCTACTCCTTATTCACTTAACAGATTCTCATTGCAAAAGTGCAACTGCATCAGTATTCATCTCTTGTGTAGTGTGGTGTAGTAGGAGCCCTGCCATCAGCCCCCTAATTTGCAACTTTGATCTGGTAAAGTAAATCTTGCAAATGCGACACAATATGCCTTGTTGAAATTTGCTACTGCAACAGACTCTTCTGCTTGATGAACAGACAAACTTTGGGATCTGGTATTTCGGTTATTCAACAAACTCTGCAATGTGGCGAATTAGCCAGCTAACGATGGTTACACACCACATAATAGACTGCTACTGAAGTGGTTGCAAATTTATTATGGGAATTCTGGTGCAGTTGAGGATTTGTTGTGGGAATATGCTGTTTAGTGAATAAGGAGTAGAGAATCAGGGCATAGCCATCCAAAGTGATGAGAATTCACTTCCACAGTTGAACTCTCCATTTAGTCAAAAATTCCCTTAAGGTTTTATACCATAGTGTCTTAATGAATGAGTTAAGATACCCAACGTATTGGGACTACAGCCACACTATACATACTTACACTGTAAGCTGTACGGGGCAGGAACCTCCAACCTCCTGTGTCAACCGCAACCTAGCACGTAAAGTGATGTATCCTTACGTTATTTTACTTGTATTGTTTAATGCACTTTTCCCATGTCTCTATTGTACAGCGCTGCGTAAATTTGTGGAGCTTTATAAATAAAATTATACATACATACATTCAAGATTATCAAGGTCATTTTAAACCATTCAACACTTTTTGATTTTAGCCTGTGCTTTTTGGTGATTTTTGTAGTCACAACTTTTTTGATTGCGACCAATTTATGAAGTGCTGACTAAAATATTCAAGATCAATATTGAAAATGTTCGCCACGTTAATTCCTCCACATTTTACATTGATTTCAATGAAGCATCTTTTTTGAAAATTACCAGGACTATGTTCAACACAAACATTTTTGCACAACCATCTCCATAGATCATAATGGGTTTTCACCACCCTCAATCCGGCAAATTTTTTTTGCTTAGGAAATTAGTCTCAAGAGGCTTCTTAAATATTGATTTTAGCACCGGTGACTTTATTGCCCTTTTTTACACAAATTCAATGTACTAGGTGAATTATTTTTCAACTCTGATAAAAAACCCTTATTGTTCAATTTTTCTTCTTCTTTCTATTCCTTTTTACACAGAGAGATGTACTTTATTCTTAATATAACCATATTTAACAGTTGTATATCTTCTGCTTTCTCACACAGGAAATAACTCTTTCTCTATCGAAAAATACACACAACTGAAACCTGAACCTTAATTTGACACCCCTTCCAAAGAAGGCAGGTGCACCAGGATACTACAGCTGGATCAATGTCAACAGGCCTGGGAATTGTGGAACAAATGTTGGGAGTGGACATTAACTTGCAGAAATGTCAACAGTAATTAAACACAGTCTAAAACTCTAACTCATATGATCTCCTTGTACTGTGCATAACAGAAAGATTAAAAGGCATGACAGCATTTACAAAGGATACTACCCCAAGAGGGTAGGCAAATACTGTATTTGTTATGCATAACATAAGGTTATATAACCTACATAACAGTAGTTTTGTAGGAAATCTATGGGTGAGTAAATAGTCAAAGTGAAACAGGTGGGGGCATAAGCTTTTATGCGATGAAAACCATTTCTGGTTCTTTTAGAATTTAGTAAATTTCGCCCTTAATCTGAAATAGCAATGCCTCCTGGACAAAATGATACTCAATATGCGAATGATACTCAATATGCGTAGGTACATGCAAAAGTACAGTTGTCAAACACCCCAAAGTGAAGAATGTGTGTAAAGGTATTTTTTACTGAAAATCAGAGTGCTCCCGAATCAATCATACTACAGACTCCATCAACCAACTTCAAAACGTATAAAAACTCTTTGCAAGCAATATCAAATAGCATAACAAAATTATTAATCGCTCAAAACTGGAAAAACAAAAACCCACCAACAGCCAAAAGTTGGCGAGACAAAATGAATGAAATACTGTATACTGCTTTGAAGAACTCATTTCACAAGACCCAAAAAGCCACCAACGCTTTAAATCAACATGGTCACCATGGATGAAATTCTAAGGGGGTAATTCATCAAGCAGCGAAGTGAGCTACGATGCGTTCGGCTCACTTCGCTAATAATAGTATGCGCATGCTGATGTCCTGTACGCGGACATCAGCATGCGCATTAAAGGGAATCCCTTTAATGCGCATGCTGATGTCCGCTGCTTGATGAATTACCCCCTCCTCCGCATTCAACTCAATCTAAAATAAAAAACACACAGGGTACCTCCTGGAGACTTGCACGGCCTTTAAACAATATGAAACAAATATACTCCATATATACAGTAGATAAGTTATAGGACCTATCTGAGAAATTACATAAAGCTATGTAGAAATGTGCTGTGTACCGCTCTCCTTCCTTCCCCTTCACCCCTCTCCTCCCCCTCTATTACCCCACCACAATGTGCGATACCACTGATATCCCCTACCTATATGATAAACAGACTGTAATCTATATAGTCTATAATTAGATGAAAATCAGAGTGCTGCAGCCCAAGTGACTACTTTACAGTTTTCAAAGAAAACGGGGGAAGCGAGCACAGAATACAATTACAAATCACATTATAAATATCGAGTGAATAGCCGAGATGCTCTCGGGATAAACTCGGATAAGTGAAATAGTTTTTTTCGAGTTTAATAAGTTTCACCCTAAAACTGCCAGGAAAAGTTCGATTGGAGTTTGTGAAACTATCTGCAGCTACTGATCAGTCTTCTATTCATTAACTGGCCCAGTTCCAACTCTTCATATATTTAAGAGGACTTTTTTTTGGGTAACATGTTTTGACACTCCCATTTAATACTGTTGTGTTCACCTAATCACAGAATTTATTGCCTGTCAAAGGTTGTTTATTACTTATAATTCCATTTCCCAATTAGGTGTTGTATAGTGTCTGCACATTGTTTGCATATTTCATATTCCAGTAATAGTTTCTAATAGATATGCCTTGTGTTAGAAAGATTCCAAAGTGTTTCCTTAGAGATGTACATCTGTTACAGATAAGAGTTATTTTTCTTGTATGGTATTTCAGAGATAGAGCGGTTAGTATTTTTCTGAGATAGAGCGGTCAGTATTTTTGTTGTATGGTATTCTGTTAAGCCAGGTGTTCTGACAGAAAAGAGGACATGCTACTTGTAGTACTTAATCTTAAAGAAGTTCTTAAGGCTAGATTCACACTAGCGTATTGTGCGCAGTGTATTTTTTAAAAAAAATTCTCCGGTGAAAATACGCTGAGAAAAGACGCCAGAGAAAATCTGTAAAGAACAATGTTAATGTAAGAAAAGTGTTCACATTAGCGTTCCATTGAGAATGAATTACGCTAGAACGCTACCTGCGCTATTTCTTTGAGTGTATTGAACGCGGTGTATTTTATGTGATTAGATTAATTTCAATAGGAATTTAACAGTTGCGATCACACACAGTGTAAAAATACGCTGCGTTTTCACACAGACATTCATTTTGTAATAGCAAAAAAAGGCAGGGAAAAAACGCCTATGAAAATTCGCTGATAAAGAAAATCCTCTTCAAAT
>WMED01021888.1:0-11805 GCA_019650415.1 Pipa parva | reverse complement strand
ATAAGATTTTATTTATTTCTGTCAGCTACAGTTTAGTGTGTGTTCTCCTTTAAAGGGTCGGCTACTTGCATGTGCTTCTGTTTGCTTCAGTCTGGCCCCAGGCCGTTTGCTGGTGTGAGAGTCTGCAGTGGTTGGATGCTGTTAACAGGCTTGTCCAACTAACCCCCCTGGTGAGTTTATTCAGCACTCTTGTGTGTGTGTGTATGTATGTGTGCTGTAATTACAATTACTTGCAGATTCGGGTCAGTGCCTCTCCTGCTGTGCTGTTTGTGTTTCTGTCGTGGCTCCAAGTAACTCTCTCTAGCCGGCTCTGTTGATTGTTTTTTTTTTGCTTTCAAAACTAACCTGACTCGTATAAGTCGACTGTACTATTTTAAATGATTTTTTTAAATAAAATTTCTCAACTTATACAGTATATACAGTAAATGTTCATTAATAGTAGTGGTAATTCTTAAGGGGTAGTGAGGAAATAATTTTTTGGTAGGTGTTTTATGGTCCAGTACTGGCTCCTGTTCACTGTACTTTTCTAAGCCTCTGCACTTTCTGTTTCTGCTTGTTTCAGCAAAATAGAGAAAGTGTAGTAGCAGTTTTAAAACAGAATTCTGCTTTATTCACCGGTACACACAGGAACAGGAACAGGAAGTGATGAGGATAACAACGCCTGGGAGGAGCAGAACAAATTGGCAAGTTAAACAGAACAGGGACAGCTCTGGAGAATAAAATACCTAATAGTAAATAACCCCCCCAATCCTTAAGAATTACCCCCTAATATAAACAAGCATTTACAACTCCTTAAATCTAAATGAAAAAATTACTGCCACACCTTCTTATCCATTATTACAAACACAAACTATTTTTGAGAGTTCAACTATAGCACAAATATTCAACAAGTTTTAACTTACTATGATAGGACTTCTTAATCATTATCTCTAGTACCAGCCACCAGCCACAAACATACCAGGTCGTGATCCAGGTGATAGTGCCTCTGCAATGTGTGGGGTCTGCTCTGGGGTCTAACCATATCCTCCCTTTACTCCCCATTCAATTAAATAGGTATGCTACTTACCTATAAGCTACTGTCCCTTCTTCCAAGACCCAGGGTATCTGGACCAGTTATTGAAAGGTAGGGTGTAAGCTGAGCCCTCCAGCAGCAACTGGAATGAGAAAACCAATCCTGGATCCACACTTTTGGATGAACAGTTATTTTCAAGGAATTATACAGTAGCTCTCTCAAATTTGAAAAGTCTCTAGATTTTTAAAAGTTGAGGGATTTTGTCTCCTAAGCTTCATCTAACCTATCTTACTTTTTTTCGCTGAAATCTAATTGAGATCTAGAAGCAGCAGTTCTGTCACTCTAATCAGTGAGTATCTTTAAAACTGGGTTTTTATTCTTGTCTGTGCCTCATAAAACTGTGGCTTATGTTTTGAGACCAGCCATGAGACCGGGATCTGTTTTACTAATGGGAAGGAAGTAATGAAAGTTTCATGAGGCACCAGGAAATACCATTCCCCATGCAAGCACAGTAAGTGACTGCTAATTTGAGAAAAAAAAGATAACAAGTCACTCCTTACAAAAAGTTATCTATACAACAGTGTTATGGGTTTTCAGTACACATTCTGATAATAGCATTGTCACTTTATGAGTATAAACATATAGAATATTCAGCTCAGGTGAATATCAGAATTACTTACTGTTACAGGATAATTTCATGTCCATGGGAAAAATGTAACAATCTTATTATCTTATCTTCTACCAGTACCAGTATTAATTCCCATCCTGATTGGATACATGGAATGTCACTACCTATTGACTTCCATTACTATTCAAGGAAGTATTAAATGAGATTTGATAGCAAGTAAAATAAACCCTCATTGCAATAGCTATATTTAGAAATCGCCCCCCTCCTTTTTTAACAAACCATAAATAATCTATTTGTGGTTTAGTCGCTAGGGGTTAGGTTACAAAATAAACCAAGTGAGATTCTTTTTGGTAACTCACACATTACATGGGGCATCCCCTGAAATGTTCCAAGTGTTAAAAATGATCTGTACGCTTAGCCTGGTTCCTAGCTCACTGGACAAGTTCTGAAATTACACACTAGTCATATCCTAAAGGTTACAGCTTCACCCAATAGAATAAAGATACAGATTAGTAGTTGGTTTCATTTAGAATATCCATTACTGATACACAGCTCAATACAGTAAGACCTCCCTATACATACTATTTTTCCAGCTTAGCTACAAGGAAGCTGGTGTAGACTCGGCCTAAGAATGAAGATACAATACCGTAAAGAGAGAAAAACCAGTGAAATATTTCTTTGCTTTTTTGGGGGGGCCACCTTTCTAGCGAGGACCTGGTGAAATAGTGCTTGAGTGTACACTAGCAGTTTCATCACAAACCAAGATTTTACCAGCACTTAGACATCCTTGCCTTACCATAGTGGCAATGTTAATAAACTTGTGCCTTTAAGATCTAGTTAGATTCATAATGGATGTTCAGGGTAGAACAGAATACACAGGTTGGGCTACAACGTATTTATAAGCCTCTCTACTTACTGAATTCATTCTTCAGCCTTAGTAATAAGGCAGAGAGAAAGGGGAGTATGGGGGTCTCCGAGACTGCAGAGAGTGATATTCTGTGAGTGCAGAATGTTTGAAAGAGCAGCTGTTGTTTAAATGATATGCCCATATAAAATATGAGAGCAGCAGTACAGAGTAAATGTTATCCAAGTGAATGTGTGGCAGCTAAAATCATGAGCTTTTTATTTATGGCTAATAGGAAAAGCAGGGTTACGACAGACTTTAAAGGTACAGTAACAATAAATTACTTTATTTAAAAAAGGGGTAAATGGGGTAATCCAAGAATTAGACTAATGGTTCCACTTTTCCTATTGCTAATTACAAAAGGACAGTAACCAGTGCTGTCCTGCTGCTGTTTAATAGGAGAACAAGGATGGTATCACTGCTGTATCCAGGGGTGGTTCTGGCCCTATTGACGCCCTGGGCAAATCACCCCTTGACCTCCCCCCGCCCCCCCCTGCTCTGTGACACTCCCTGCCCAGCGCCCCCACTCACCTCCTCCAGCGTTCCAGCGACGCACCTCCACAATGAGGTAAGTTGAATGCGATGGCGCTCCTTAGATGCTTCAGGTCTTGCCGGCAGCTGCCGAATCCACAACGAATACTGCTCAGAGGAGGTGCGTCACTGGAACGCTGGAGGAGGTGAGTTTAGTTATTGGCGATGTGGGCGACAGCGCCAGTCAAATAGATTGCGCCCTGGGCAATTGCCCACATCGCCCAGTGGTAGAACCAGCCCTGGCTGTATCTGTGTAGGGGATCATGCATATTCTCCCCTAGTAATTAGGATTCTCCCTGTATGTTAGTGTAGTTTTTGGGAATTATTGACTAAAGTGAGAATTTGACTGTTGAAGTGAATTCTCAGCACTTCGGGTGGCTTCGCCCTGATTCTCTTCTCCTTATTCACTAAACAGCAAATTCCCATAGTAAATAGTAAAGTTGCAACGGGACAATATTCTCATAGTGAATTTTCGATTGCGTCAGAATTCCCACTGAGAAGTTGCAAATGTGACAGTAGCCATATACTGTATTGTGTAGTGTGCAACTGTTGTTAGCTGGCGAATTCGCCACATTGCAAAGTTTGCTGAATCCCCGAATATGAGTGAATTCACCCCTTTACGAGACAAGACTTTAGTCAATAACCCCCGTTTGTATTGGAGAGGTGGGATTACGTGCCTGTGCCTTGCCATACCCATGGTTTCTGTTCACTGGATATTAGAGAATATAAGCACAGAATACTGCTGTGTTCAGTGTTTCCCACTGTGGAATAAAACCAGAAAGGGAACGTCACAACCTGTGTGGCTCAATCCATAGGCAAGAGAGGAAAAAGAAAAGGGCATTAAAAATCAGCAGCGATTCCTACTGGGTTTTTCCATTAGCCTCTACTCCAAACTGGTAGATACTGAGATGGGGTAACAGAACTGGAAACTCCAAGAGCAGGTGTAATTACAACTAAAGAACTAACAATTCAGTAGAGTATATGTGAACATCAACTACATTAGCAGCAGCACAAACTCAAGCAGAATCATTCCCTGTTGATATTACTAACAAATATGGTGGGGCTGGTGATAGACTTCGCTGCAGGGCTCACACAGCTGTAGAACCATGCAGACAGTTAGAGCAAGGCAGGGTGGGAGAGAAAGATTAAAGGCCATACAAACATTGTTTCTAATGTATTATTAATACAGTGGGTTTTTTTTGTATTCTTATTTGCTTACTTTTCTTGCTAATACTTTCTGAATTCCCTGACTGCATCCCTGAGACCATGGCTTAAGCGTGCTCAGTAAAATCCTTGCACAACTCCTATAAACTTTGCACCGGGAGGTGTAAATAATAAGATACTAATAGTTTAGCAGGTAATACTAGAAATGCAAACAAAAAAAGTGTATTAAATAAGAGCAACCAACCAGTCATCAGTTAGATTTTATCGGTGCCGGGTAGTTAGAATAATCAGAGAAAACAAATTATTTATTGGTGTGAGTTACCAGGGTCCTTGAAAAGTAGAAAGTCTGCAGAGAATGCATTTGTATGTATTGACCTGACGTGCTCTGCGTCTGGTGCTGTTAAAAAATAAAAAATGGCTGCAATGCCTTTTAACATTGAGGTCAGGACCAGATTGGTATTTTTTAGCTGAGCTGAAAAAATAGAATCCATAGTTTCCTATGGGATAATCCGTACAGACAATTTTGTGTTGCACCTTAGACAATAATTATCAAAATTAAAAGCAGCTAAACAAAGCAGCCAATGAGGCCCTCGCCTAACAAATGACTGTGGGTGTATTTGAGTTTGTTTTTAGTCTTATGAAAGAACCTTAGCAATTCTAGTTCATTATAATGCTAGGGTTAAACTAGCTGTTTTTGATTAGGCTCATTGTTGTCTCTAGTGCAAAACAAAATAGCCTGTGTAGATTAGCCCACAGAAAACAATGGATACTATTTTTCCAAACCAGCTACAAATGAGCCAGAGTGATCTCGGCCTTACACATTTAAAAAAAAAAACTCAGTGGTTATCAATGCAGCATTGGGTCCTGGGTTTAATTCCACCCTGGACATCACCTGCATGGAGTTTAAGGGGGTTATTGACTAAAGTGAGAATTTGACTGTCGAAGTGAATTCTAATCACTTTGGGTGGCTACACCCTGATTCTCTTCTCCTTATTCACTAAACAGCGGATTCCCATAGCAAATCCGTGACCGCGTCAGTATTCCCATAGTAAAATTGCGATTGCATCAGTAGTGGTCCATTGTGTAGTGTGTGATTGTCATTAGCTGGCAAATTCGCGGCAACTCAGAGTTGGCTGAATACCCAGATATGGGGAAATGGTGAATTCACTCCTTTACAAGTCAATTCACACTTTGATAACGAACCCGCTATATGATCTGTGTGGGTTTCCCCTCCCAATACAAAAACACACTAGGTTTACTGAGCGTGTGTGTGTGATTGTGTAAGGAGACTAGATTGTACGTACCGTGGAGACATGGACTAAACCAGGTATCTCCTACTGCCATTTCACAATTAAAAGGAAAAATTAAATAAAAAAATTAAAACTGGATGATGATCAATACCATCATAATGAAAATGATCCACCAATTGCAGCAAAGTTGACAATCTGCAGCGAAACTAAATTGGAAATGGGAAAAAAAATGCAGTTGTAGCCCCTGACATCCGCTATAGCGCTGCACTTGGCAGGGGAGGGGAATTACATTTGGGCCTTGAATACCCTAGTAACAAAAATGAATTGTGGAGCAGAAACTGGGAAACGTGTGAATGCACATCTGTATTCTAGAATGTTCACATTTCACTCAATCTTAGATTTATTTTATTATTCTTTTCGCTAAGGAACCGCGATTATTACGATATAGTCCTTTGCGATTAAGACAGCAATTTTTTTTTTTTCCCTCTAACTTCTTGTTCATGGTCTTTTAACTCTTGACCTTGTCAGGCAAGCTCCCACCTTAACTGGAGTATATATACACGTTGCCAGAAAATTTGTGTTGGATCATAAGCGATTTATACCAAGTATCAGCTAACGGTTAAAAAATAATGCACTGTCACTTAGGAAATAAAACTGAGTTATTGTTTCTTTCTGTTTAAAGAATGGCAACAAGTATAGAAAAGCTATATGTGATCTTTGTCTTTTTTCCCTTTAGACACCTGCGCTCATCTAAAGTTTCACTTAGTACTGAAAAATAAATGCATAGCTACAGTCCCTAATCCATGTGGCTCCAGAGACCACTGTTACTTGAGAACTTAAACTGATGATTCTGGGCGTCGAAGGGGCAGCTTAATCTTTTTTAATTCAAATCAACTGAGTCCCATGTGGCGCTGGGATGTTACTCTATATGCTGCAATCAGACTGACCTAGACTTCTCGTGCTCTAAATGATTAATGAAACTGCCTTCTAGTTTGTTTCTATGGTGATGTGAAACTCGAAACGACTTAGGAATCTGCCATTCACACTGAATGAATTTAGGAGGAAGCAGCTTTAAAGCAAAGGGCCAATTCTTTTCCCCCTGAATTGTAAACAATTTTGAAAACCTTTGTGCAGGGATATGTAGAAAACAGATGGATTCGGGGACGCAAGCAAGCAAAATGTCATCCATTAATAGACAGTAGATTAAGGATGACAAATGGAAACATCATCAGATTCTATTAATAACCAGAAATATATATATATATATATATATATATATATATATATATATATATATACTGTATATATACATATGTATTCAGCAATCACAATAACTAGTGAAACTGTATAAAAAAAATACTTTATTTGGCCATTTGCTATGCATTTTATTTAAGTGGAAGCTCCTCATTTGAAGGAGAACTAAAGTGATAAATAATAAATAGGAATAAAATATATAGGTATGGGTTTGTATATATTACAAGTAGTGCTATGTAATGGCGCTATTAATAAATGAGCAAACATTTATTCATAAGGTTTACTTAACAAGGTCCTTTTTCATCGGATGTAATAGCTGCAAGGAAGTCAATGCACAAAGGATATGTGATCGATGACAATGTGAACCACTTGAATTTTATTGGTAGTGCCAGTGCCGGCTCTGCCATTAGGCAGAGTAGGCAAATGCTAGGGGCGCCTCCTGCCCAGGGGGGCGCCCCTAGCACCGGGGAGGGGGCGTGGTGTCGCGGGTGGGTGGGCGCCGGGGAGGAGGCGGGGCGTCGCGGGTGGGCACCAGGGGAAGGAGTTGTCGCGGGATGGGGGCGCCGGAAAAGGGGGTGGCGCGGGATGGGGGCACCGGGGGAGGGGGCAGGGCAACGCCGGAAGGGGGGGGCACCGTTGGAGGGGGCGCCTAGGGCGCCAATAGTGCCAGAGCCGGCTCTGGGTAGTGCTATATCCAATCAGGGAAATCAGTGTTAAAGATCCAATCAAGTTTTAATGCCGCCAGTTCTTCAGTAGTGACATCACAGATCCAGATTTCCTTTCAAAATGTATTCAAAATGGCTGCTGCGAGTCTGCAGAGCTGTGCAAATTTCAGTGAGACAATACAAAGCATACAGAGCTAACCTGGATTTTTTTTAAAATATATATACAGTATATATATATATATATATATATATATATATATATACCGTATATATATCAAAACTAAAATATTACAAAACTAAAAATGTATGCATCATTGTCTCCTGAAAAAAGTGATGCCCAATATTTATGGATGCTTGTAAAGATGCCAGCGCCCCAAGCATAAAGTTAGTGAAATAAAAGACAGAAAAACCAGTGCTAGTGCGCTGGTAGGAGCTGAGTTTAGTTTTAAAAATATAGAGGGACTGTTCTTGGCAGGTTTAGAGGAGTATAGAATTGCAGCGAGGGTTTAGGATAGTATTAAGGTTTATTGTTGGTGATTGGTGTTCAAGGACAATAGCTTTGTAAGGAAGAGAGGTGAAGACTAGGAATCAGTGTCTAACTGTGATGCTTGGAGCCTACCAGGAAAGCATAAATTTAGGGTCTCACTAGGGCTGGATTTTGGAACGGAGGCTCCCTGTGTGCCTGCTGAATAGAGTTCACCCTTACACTCCACTGCTCCCCCCTGTAGTCACTAGTGATGTGTGCAACACCAGCAGCTGCTCCTGCTGCACTGGGTGCTGGTGTGACTGTCTCTGCCCAGGACCCCACTAAAACCATCCCCTTCTACATGGCACCCTGTGTTACCAAAGGCCAGCCCAAGGGCCACATACATTCTGTCAGCATTCTGGGGGGCAGGTATTCAAACATACATTCACTCATACACACTTACACATGCACATACATGCGCACAGACTTGCACATTCATGCACATTAACTTTCACACACATGCAAAATTGCACATTCAAGCACATACTCTCACAGAGCACATTACTAACTGGTTCTCTCCTGTGCCCTGGCTATGTAGAGAAGGAGACAATTCAATCAATGGTATAAAGCCATTTCTATACCACTAACGGTGAACAGTGTTTTGGAGACAAAGCCTCACTTTGTTTAATTGCAATGAGGCCATGTATACAAGCACTTGCATCTGGCTGTAAATACACTAATAAAAATGGAACCGTACCTTTAAAAACACAACGTGCTTGTTAGAAATGCATGTTCAATCTCACGGTTGTCTATGGCCAAGTCAGCAGGTGTGGGTTATTTGAGTAAGCCAACGATGTTCAATCTATGGTATCAAAAGACCCTTTGGAGTAATATAGGGTTCTGAGTGTTGTGGTGACACTAGAGGCTGTGTGGGTCCAATGGAGATTGTTGGGACAATGTGAGCTTTTAAAGGACAATCCTGATTTTGTGGGGGCACTGTGGTCTCTGCAGGATAATCTTGGTCTCTGTTGGAAAGTCTGGGGGGCTTATTCATGAAAGTCTGAACAGTCGCATAAAGTTCAAAATTCACATTAGTTTGGCACTTCCCATTCTTTGCATATTCAGTAATCTCAACAGTTGCAGACTTATGGAGCTCTTTGCATCACTGTGCTTGTATGTGTACAGGTAATTCACCAAATCGACAAGGTGTACTGTGTCGCATTCCCCAGTTTTACTTCATCAGAGTGGCAAAATAGGGGGCTGATGGCACAGCTCCTCCTGCCTGACTGACTATGCTGTGCTACTCAAGAGATGGCATCTGAGGCAGTTCGCTTCTTCTCTATGGAAATCCTCGGTTTAGTAAATGTGAAATAGAAAGTTTGTGACAGAGCGTAGCAACCTGATGTGATGAGAATTCACTTCGACAGTCAAATTCTTATTTTTATGCATAAACTCAGTCTCTGCAGGCTAATCTGGGTCTCTGATAGATAATTTGGGTCTCTGCTGGCCAATCTGGGTCTTTGAGGGAAAGTTTGGGTCTCTGCAGGCCAATCTGGATCTCTGAGGAAAGTTTGGGTCTCTGGTGGAAAGTTTTGGTCTCTGCAGGCCAATCTGGGTCTGTGAGGCAAAGTTTGGGTCTCTCCAGGCCAATCCATGGCTTGCAACTCAATGATGTAGCTCTGTAGTCCAAAGCGGGCAAACCTGGGCTGTATGGAGCCCCTGGGAGCACTTAAGACAGTGGGGGCACAGTGAGAGCATGGTGGGGGCAATTAGAACTCTCTGTAACTAGTAGTTGGTATTTGTATGAAAATGCATACTTCTTTATAAGAGCAGACACATTTTTTTTGTTCATTTGTTTATCTACATTCACTGTATCTCTATCTAAAACCAGCTTGTTTTATTATGCACTATAATAACAGTGTTGATGTATTTCTTTAAAAATAAATTAAATAAAATCCTTTGTCAATGCTTTGCCTAAAATGGTCTAATGTTTCTATGCGATTTTTTAAGATAACCAGTTTCTTTTTTCTAGAAGGAACAGCTGAGCTCTCAGATACCTTAGTTAAATCATCAGTTAACACATGGTTGCAGTGCAGTATACTGAGATTGTTTATGTAAAGATTAATCATAGCAACAGCTGAATGAACATCTTAGTTTACTGAAAAATTGTTAGTTTAGGAGCTGCACTTGTGTATTGACTGGATATACTACACTGTTCCATAGGTATGTGGGCTGTACCGGACAATACCTGCGTATTCTGTTTATTGACATCACAGAAGAGCAAGCCTAACTGCTCCCTTCTGACCATTCATTTTAAAAGCTGTAAAAAACTAAAGGAGGACTATTTTAGCTAAGTATGTATTTAGCTACTAAAGCAAACTCTACTACTACCATCGCGCATGCATTGGGGAGGAGCTCTGCCGCGGCTATCCTAACAGCTAGCGAGTGCTCCTTCAGTGTAGGCTGCAGATCCAACCTGAAAACTGTCAAGTTGGGTCTGCGGCCTACACTTAAGAAGCATTCACTCACTGGGGGGGGGGATATAAGATAGAAGTGGTTGCGATGGCACAAGTGCCCACAGAGAGGGCCCTGAGTGCCCTTTGTGGCACACATGTCATAGGTTCACCACCATTGCTCTATACAAACAGTAAAATCTGACCGTATGTCACAAATTAATTCTCTAGCTTCTTAATAATGACTTTACTGTAGGTTTCTGCAATAGCAGTTCTAAGAGTCATTTGTCTCTTCTTTTATGGAAATGGTAACATGTATATGCTTTATGTCTTTGAGGTGCCATTCATTTCAGTATCTGTCATTCACATTCGTCTTCATTTGTCATCCCTCATTCTTCTCAACAGATACTACAGTATATTTCCATGTTTTAGGAATGAAACCTTGGATGGAGTTCTTCTGAATAAACTCAAGCAGCCATTACTACTGTTAGATGATTGGCCTTTACTGACATTCAGACAAATCCTGCTTTATTCTTATGTAATCTATATACACAACTTTGGGTGGAGGGAGGGCCAGTGCAGATTTTGCAATAGGGCCCATTATTGCTGATTTTCAGCTGGTTCTCTTCACATTACCAAGTAGTTTGTATGTTCTCCCTGCACTTGCGTGGATTTTCTCCCACAGTCCAAAAAAAAACATACATCTGTGTGTGACTGAATGGGGAAACTAGATTGTAAGCTCCACAGGCAGGGATTTGTAAGGAAGGAAAGCTCAATCATTCTGAAACACAGGAAAGCTAGGACTAGACTGGAACAGACAGGAATAACACACAGCTTTATGGAAATCCTGACTGAACCTTTGGATTTGATACTTACTGCATGCTTGCTGCTTTTAGGAATAACACACACAGCAGGAACACAATAAGGGATTACCATGGGAACTGGGACGCCATGGCAAACCCAGAGCCCGTTATGCCACCAGGTGTACTAGAAATGAGAACAAGTACCAGGTGCAGGACACACGGAACAATGTGCTACCCCACTAGGAAGTGCCAGGTGAATGGACAGGTGCAAGTTCAGGGACAGGAAGTTACAGGAACAGATGCGGGGAAAGATTCAGGAACTGATACAGATCCAGGAACAGGATGCCACTGGAACTTGGCAGTCAAAAGGGAAAACAGAAGTGACCCAGGCTCATTTGCCAGGAACAAATACAGGAACAAATACAGGAACAGGATGCCATGGGAATTGGGCAGCCGTAGGGGGAACAGAAGCAACCCAGGCCCATATGCCAGGAACAGATTCAGATACAGGATACTCAGGACTCAGATACAGGTGCAGGTGCAGACTTAGATGCAGGTACTAGTGCAGACTCAGGTATTAATGCAGACTCAGACTCAGGTACAAGTGCAGAGTGCAAAAGGGCTGATAGTGGATCCTCAATATCACAGCGGGAGTTGGCACAGTGGGAAGAGAGA
>WMED01021885.1:0-11805 GCA_019650415.1 Pipa parva | reverse complement strand
TATATATATATATTTGTTATGGCATACATGCCCAGAAGAAGCTCCCAGTGTAAAGAATTAAACATATGATGGTGGTGTTTAGTGCTGCCTCCTTATTCTTTTTTCAGCTATTTTCTTTACTTTAAATTAGAGCATTGCTATCCCCTTTCAGTTAATAAATTCTCTTCAACATCACTGATGTGAGCAAGTGCAAAAGGAGTATTAGGTTTGCGTTAAACTTGCCTACTGAGTGGCTTCCCTTAAATTACTACTTTTTAACTTTCTGGAAAGAATGACATGCCTATTGAATGATGACCTTCTGGGCACTGCGCTATGTAATGGGGCAGTTTTCAGTATTGGTGGAGTTTGTAAAATTGGCTAGTTTTGTCAGCCCTAACACAAGAACAGTGAGTGGCTTTTGAAGTATATCAAGGCACCAATGAAGAATTTGCAGTATTTTAGGAGGAATGGAGGGACAATGTGCAATGGGGTCAATTAAAAGCAGGCGCCCTATATTATGCAGTGGAGCTGAAGTAGGGTATGAAACTGGAGGAACAGCATTTTGCAAGACTAGCAGTAGACCTAATTATGACTGATTAATGATGTCCATGATGCCCACATGCCCCACAATAATTTGTTTTGCAGTAACTGTAATCAGTTGTAAAAGCTGTTGTGTTCACAAGAGTCTAAAAGGGGTTATTCACTAAAGTCCGAATTGTTGCATATAGTTGTGAATTCTCCAGCTTATTGAGAGTCGCAATAGAATGCTACTGTCACAGTCGCATCTTTATAATGAGAATATTGTCGCAGTCGCGACTTTATTTTGGGAAGATTGTTGCAGATTTGCTAAGGAAATCTGTTTGAGAATTCGACAGCTGAATTCTCACTTTAGTAGAAAAGGGGATAACACTTGCGCTTATGGAATGTTCTAAAGTTCCCTCCAACAGCTGCTGGCCCTCAGTTTCACAAGTTTGGTTCTTGGTGTGATGTACCATGGGGTTAGGAGTGCCGCGCTTGACTCTAGGGGTATAAATGTGCAAGACTCAAGTGTAGTAGTCACTGTAGTAGAGTGGGTGAGAAGTGAGTCTACTTACTTGATTCCACTGTGGGGAAGAGCGATGAATCCTTTATAGGTGAGATCCAGACCTATTATTTGTCCAGTGGTCTTGAGAATTCCTTTTAATCCTGTCTTCTCTGGTAGGGATGGTTGTTATTGGTATCAGGGATCCACTGTGGGTCCTTTATAGGTGAGATCCAGATCTACTTCTCCTCCGGTGGTTCTGAGTATTGCTATTAAACCTGTCCTATCTGATGGGGATAGCTGTTACGGATATCCTCCCAACACAAAAGCTCACAATGGTGTAATATAATGAAATTGTTTACTATATTACACCATTGTGAGCTTTTGTGTAGGGAGGATATCCGTAACAGCTATCCCCACCAGAGAGGACAGGTTTAATAGCAATACTCAGGACCACCTGACTAGAAGTAGATCTGGATCTTTCCTATAAAGGACCCACAGTGGATCCCTGATACCAATAACAACCATCCCTACCGGAAAGGACAGGATTAAAAGGAATCGTAAAGACCACTGGACAACTAATAGCTCTGGATCTCACCTATAACGGATCCATCGCTCTTCCCCACAGTGGAATCAAGTAAGGAATTCTCACTTTAGTGAATAACCCACTTATTTTCTAAGGTATTCTTTAGCCTTCCTTAATTAAAATGTTGGGTTCAAGCTGGCCATTTACATGTGGGATATCGAGCAATGATCAGTGGGAACTGATGGCCTACTGGGCACTCTGTGGGGGGAGAATATAAATTAGTGGAAGAACATCTTGTGCTTACTGCCCGTTGGATAGGGAAATAACAGAAGAAGCTGTATTAACTGGGTGGTTTTATAAACGATGTAACAATTAACAGAATTCTACGTTCAACCTGACTGCAAATTTTATCTTCATAAGGACTATGGTTTAAACATGACCCATTAGTTCTAATCTAGCAACCCAAGTGAATGCCATGCTGAATTATTGAAAGATTTATGGAACGTTTTTTTCCTGTGTGATTTGACTTGTTTTTGGATAATGGAAAATGAGAAATCTTAACCTGTCCATCTGTTTTGTATTTTTATTCACTATACAATATCTTGGATATTTTTCTTTTATTGTTCACAGTGTTGCCATGTTACATAACACCCTGTCCAATAAAACGTATGTTTCCTTTTTTTAGCCCAAGTCCCGGATAGTGATGAGCAGTTTCTGCAAGATCTGCAGTCTGAGAACCGTAAGTTAATAACTGAGAAGTTCATTGTTCATTTACTTTAATTGTTCTAGTAAATATTACTGCAGAGTTTTGCTCCCGATGTATGCGGGATAGGGGTGCCTTCTTTTCATAGTCCTCTTTATTACAGGGCCAATTATAGGGCAACCATACATTTTATAGAGTCCTCTAGTTGAAAGTGATCCCATGGCTGGTAAATCAATTTAACAAGTACAGGTGGCAATATAGTGTCTGTGTTTTATCCCTGCCCTGTCTTTATCCATAAGCATCCAAACGGCCTCAAATATGCAGGTCATTGCCTCTGGCTATCATAAAACCACAGATCTGCAGAGTCTTGTCCCCTGATCAAAGTGTTTCCAACCCTACATCCACTCTGTTACATAAACTGTAAAGTTATGAGCACCATAACAAATGCACAGCTATACAGCTGTAACACAAAACAGAACACCAGTACACATGTGAAACAAAGCACAGTAGCTGCTAAGTGTCTTTCAAAACAAAGCAGTATACTTTGGCGCAATTGATCACTAATGCTCACATGTTAAGGAAGACGCCGTGTTCATTAGTCCATGATTGATGATTGCAGTGGTTATGGAAACAATGACTTATTCCATTGTGGCCTAGACATCTAGTAATGTTGTCCATCCCTAGTCTCTTAGCTGGTGTTGCTGTTGCTAAGTTACCGAAGAACTTTGTCCCAGTAAATATCTCCTGGGTCAATGCCAAAGCAGGTTTATCAAACATTCTGTTATGTGTTTGCTGCCATCCTTCTAGTAGGCAGATGCTGGGAAAATTAATGTGTTTTTTCCTGAGAGTCAACCATTGAAAACCGAACCAGTGCAGTTTGGCACAAATGCATCTTCATGTTGGCCTGTAGGACCTAACTCTGTCTCCGTTTATAAATGTATGGTGCTTTTGTATGCTTTTGCAGTTGGACAATGTGTGTGGTCGTTGACAGACCTCATATACACTGGTGCCCTTGAGTGATCTGATCACTTAGATGGTTGTTTAAAGGATCAGATTTACAAATAAAAGGTGCATTTGGCTACAACGTTGTAAATTCATATCAAACTACATCTAATCTTTTACAATCTGCCAGTATGTGGGCCTTGTAAATTAGTTATAGACAGGTACGGCATTTGCATTTCTATCTTCTAAATACTCACAGGCATAGTTATTAAGTGGTGACATTAAGCTCGCCATTTTGCCCATTTAGTCATAGATTTTTTTGTTGTTGTTGTTTAAATGATTGAATTGAAGTGTGCAAAATAATATAATAAATAAATAACCAAACTTTTGTGTTTTTAGTTGCTTTTCATAGTCCTCCAGTGAAAATCAAAAAGGAGCCAACCAGCTCCTGCTCTGATCCCAACCTATCATGCAGTCAGAAGCAGCAATATCCATATCGCAATGGAGATCAGTGCCTTTATGCCAGGTGAGAGTCACATGACAGAAGGTGATTGGCCGTATATAGATGCATATACAGTATATACAGTACATGTACAAGGTATCATTGGAATTTGCATGCAACTTCCTATACATTATAACCTTATAGTACACAATACATGGTACACACAAAGTACATGGAACTTCCTGTAAATTGTAACCCTATAGTTGGCTAGTTCTTATACCAGTACCTAAAGCAACTATTACCCCATTTTTCTGTTTAAATGCATCATTTTGAAATATGTTGAAACTTCATCCAATGTGCTACATATACATGTTTTGTGCACGACATAAACTGCCCCTATTTTACAGTTCCATTTAAGCAAATAATCACTAATAACCTTCAGTTAAATGGATTATGTTTTCCCTTTAATTGTGCACTCTTACCCACCAAAGATTCCTTAGTTTTTCTCCAACTGAAGCTCTTCTCTTTCATTAGTGCCTTTGACCAAACAAAACAAGTTGGTATCAAGTCCCAAAATCAAGGTGCTCAAATGTCACCAATCCACAACTTCTCCAGACATGACAGAGACTTTGCCAATCCATCAGGCTCTTCCCAGCCAGTATCAGCCAGGGGATATTTCATGGAACATGAGTAAGTTTCATTTTCTAGCAATACTGCAACAGCCATAATTATAATGCAATAAACTTTTCTTTTTTGACTCGACAGAAACCTACTTTACCCAATGGAAATGAATTGTTGGACAAAGGTTTGTTGCTTCCTATAAAAAGAAAGGTATGACTTGAAGGAGAACTAAAGATAAAAAAAAATATTAAAAACTACCTTATATTAAGTTCCACCGTTGCAGTTACAGCTTCATCTGGACTGTAATTCATCTTCACCGAAGCAAAGCTCAAAGCTTTTAGAGCTCTTAGAGGCAGAGGTTGCTTTTAATATGTTTTTATGACATGCTAAGAAGGCTATAATAAAGGATTACTTTTACTACTAACGGAGTGCTGGAGGAAGAATTTGTTCTCAAAGCTCTTAGGCTGACACAGGAGCCAGTGCAAAGCTCCACCCACTTATTGAATCCGTGGTGCAAATGGGTTTCAACGTCATCACATTCATTGCGGGGCCAATGAGAACGCTCCCTGCAATGAGCATGATGATGATGAAACCCCTTTCCATACGCCGGCAGAGCTTCATGATGACTCCTGTGTCAGCCAAAGTGCTATGAAGTCTGCCTCGGTGAAGACAAATTATAGTCCATATGAAGCTGTGACTGCAATGGTTGAACTTAATATAAGTTAAGTTTATAATATGTCTTTTTGGTTTTTTTTCTATTAGCTTTAGTTCTTCTTTAAGGAATGATTTCTTGGTTGTGCGAAATCCAACTGCTGTCCTTCTAAGCATTTACTGAAATTAACAATCTATTGTAAACGTATATAATCTAAGTTAGAAGCTGGTGAGTAATTTAGCTTAATGTAAAGTTACACATCTTTAGGTTTAAGGTTTAATTTATGGTAGGGCTGTAAAATGTTTTTTAGCTAGACTGATAATCATTTACACCTACATAGTAAGAGCTGGATCCCAGTAAAAAGGTAGATTCTTGCACAAACGTTACATTGAGACGTCAAGTTGTATAGGTTCCATAACAATCCGACAAAAGGGCCACATCAAGCCCCAAGTCAATGTTATCGCTAATTTATTATAAATTGTGTTTGGAAAAAAAAAAATATATCCCTTTGTGCATGTTTTGTGAACGGTGTGTGCTGTTCTGTATCCTAGGTGTCTGCATGTTCTATTCTTTAAAAATATTTTTTTATAATGGAAGAAATATTAAAACCGTGTCATTTCCCTTTAGCTCTCGATACCAGCAATCTTCAGACATGTGCCGCTCATTCCCATCTTCACAGAATATGAGTAGAGAGAGTTCTGTTAATTACCAGCGTCATGTTTCTGAACCATGTCTTCAATATCCACAACAAGGCTTTAAACAAGAGTGCCATGATCCCATGTATGATCAAGCAAGCCGTATGGCTAACAGACCACCACAGTTTCCATCAAATGTAGTCATCAAGCAAGAGCAGACAGACTATGCATATGAATCAGGTATGTCAAGTTTGTGTGTCAATATCACAAAACTGATGTTCATATGATGTAGCATGAAACTGGACTTCATTTTTTACTTCAATTTTTTTTTTTTTTGTATTTTAATTCACTTTTTGTACATTTACATAGTTGCTAGGGTTAGTAAAACTAGCAACCAGGTAGTAAATTTATAGCCTTATTTTTCTGAATATCTGCAAAACGGAGGCTGCCAAATTGTTTCTTTGCCAAAGTAAATATTAAAAGAATATGGTCTTCAAAATAAACATACTTGTGCATCAGCACGTTATTGAATTTTGTTTAAAGTAGTGCAGTTTTGGAAAATTGTGATTTTATTTTACTACCTCTTTTGAAAAATGTACAGTCACTTTTTGTGCTTGCATGAGGTTATGTATATCCTGGCATTCATGACTTCTTTCCTCACAATAACAACCTCCCTGCTTCCACTTATGCTTATAGGGATAGGGATCTAATATCTGTGCAACAGCACAACACTGCCAACAGGGTATTAAAAGGGGGTTATGCTGTGTGGGCGCCACCAGCTCAGTGAACCAGGATGACCCAATCAGACAGTTATATATAGGTTACTGAGTACCGTCCAATGAAACTGCTGGCCTACTGGGTGCTGAGTAGTGTAACTTGTCAGATTGCAGTGTAAATTGTGGTGTAAATAGGGAGAAATTTATTAAAGTGGGAAAGACCAGCAGTCTTTCCAACTTTACCAAGATAAATTCATTCGAGATTTCATTCGAGATCGAGTTTCTTAAATTCCATGGAGATTCCACGGAAAGGTAGCCATGCTTTACATTAGTAGCATGATTACCTTTCCATCGAAAATACTAAAAATCCGGGATCGCGAAACTTGATCTCGATATCTCGAACAAAATTTCACGAGAATAAAACGAGATTTTGCTCAGTAAAGTCGGAAAGACCCAGAGAGGTCTTTCCTACTTTAATAAATTTCGCCCTTTAAATGTTCAAACAACCAGTGGTCAGTCATATCAATTGATAGGAAGAAAATCACCTGCAGTGTGATACTGGGAGCTTTGTTTCCACAACAGCTGAATCGACAATGTTAAACAATCCTATTCAACACTAAGGAGGGAATTCACCATTGAGCGAAGTGAGCTCCGAATATTTCGGCTCACTTCCCACAGACTGATATGCGCTCGCTGCTGTCCTGCATGCGGACATCAGCGAGCCCATCACACCTCACACACACAGGATTCGGAGTTCACTTCGCACAATAGTGAATTCTCCCTTAAGAGTAGTGTCCGATTAAAACATTTTGACACTAGTGGTGAAACTGGCGCTAAAATGCAGACAAAACTACGTCCCGTTGATTACAGCGTCAACCATGTTGTTGTGCCTTGTGATGTTTTTCCCCACAATGCAGCTTGACATGGTCACTAGTAAAATCAATGGGACGCAGTGTTGTTTGCGATTTACCTCAAGACATTGCCCTAAAACATAGAAAAAAGTACCATTTATTGTAGTTAGTACTTTATTCCAATCACAAATAACTATATTGATGCTGCCTTTATTAATATGCTGATTACCATTCTGTCTGCTTTGCTAATGACATAATGTCTGCATTTAATGTACTGTTTCACAGAAATCTGGGCTGCCACATTGTTTGGAATGTACATCAGTCTAGTTCCAGGCACCTGCATTATTTGTGGTATATGCTGATTAAGAGTTCTGTTAAAAGGATGGATAATGCTAATACCGTATCTAAGATTATGATTAGTGTACAGTAGAATTTAACAAAATCTTAGTATCACTTTAATATCGGTCTATAGTATGGGCTGTAACCTAGGCACTGTATTTGTTCTGTGTCTCTATACGTAAAGTAAAATATTTCTGTCAAGATTATTAGAAACCAAAAATTCCAAGGGTGCGTTCAACCAATAATTTAAACTTGTGTAGATGGTAATGATCTTATTCAATCTGCACTTTGGAGGGTTTTTTTACAGTGATTTTGTTTTTTGTTTACTTTAAGAACATTAACACCAAAAAAAATAAAAAATTGTCCATTGGATTTATAGTAAATTCATATAGAATCTGTGCTTCAAAAAATTCATAATTGTGTTTTAAAAGGTACAATATTTAGCTATTTAGTTTTAAGCGTTGGGCTTTTGGACACACTTCCTGAACATGTATTATCTGATGCACCATAGAAACTAATGGCACTGGGAGAGGTCAGTTTAACAACATGGCTGCTATCAGTAAAGAACAAAAAGAAAACAATAAAAGTCATGAATTTAACAACAAAGACAACATTTTCTGATGCAATTACCTTCCTAACCAATAAAGACTTGTTCTGCTAGAATAAACTTTTCCCGGTGGGATGTTCTGCCCTCTATCCACAGAGCAATTGTCTTCCCTGTGTCAGTAGACAAACGTGTGTGTCCCCTGGTTTACAGTTAGGGAGTTGTGTCCAGTAAGTGCAGAAAAGGCTTAGAGCAGTGATGGCCAACCTTTTGAGCTCGGTATGTCAAAATTCGTCAAAAACTGAGCATAACTCTGTTGGTGTGTCACTTTGAAAAAAATCCATAGGCGAAGTAACCCTCCTACTGAGAGCATAGCACAAACGACGCCATGACACGTGTCAGCAAAAATGTCTTGGTGTCTTGGACACACGTCTCATAGGTTAGCCGTCACTGGCTTAGAGGGACACTTTCTGCACTTACAAAACACTTCCTTATCATAATATGAGCTGTTGGGTAAAGTACACTAAATAATTGACTCTTACTCTGAAAAATATAGATTGTTTTGTACTTGTTCCTTTTTCAGTCAACACTACACTTCTATCTCACTTTATGACTAAGATACAGCCTGTCATTATAAGAGAAAACAGCCCCAAATCCTGCTGCAGGCTATGGCGCTGTAGACAAATCTGTAGTTTTCATCAGTGCAGCCTGGCAAGCTTGTAAGCATACTTCTTGAGACTAATAAAAAGAAAAAAGGATGCTCCAGTAGGCCTTGGTCTGGAACTAAAAAGCATGGTAGGACTGACCCAACAGATAACCTGCAGCACAATGTTCTGTGAAACTTATGTAACATTTCTTATGATAGTTCTAGGGCCTATGATAACATTGTAGCTTTTGTCATTATGCAATGGCCTCGAGAATCAGTTAATCGAAATGCAGTTTAAAAAAAAAAAAAAAGATTTTAGGATGATCATATCCCTTTAAATTAGAATTCACTATTAAAAAGTATAAGATGACTTATTCATTCTCACAGAAAGGTGTCTTGTACATATACCAATGTGAGACTGCATTTTCCATTGTAGCGTTCTGACCTTGCAGTACTGTCTGTACAATTTCTGCATCCTAGAAGAGGATTACATAACAACCTTGAACTATAGCACCCCCCCCTCCCGCATACACGCACACACCTGCCTGCCAATCATAACGCAGTACTAACACATTGCACAAACAATTGCAGCTCCTCTCTTTCTCTCTCTGAATGGAGTGAAAGGAATTTCATTCACAAAATGGAGGACAAAAGAAAGACAAGAAGTCCCCATAGGGCTTGTCTGGTGCCTGTTTACATAGCCTGGCTGCCTTTTCATAGGACGCTGACCTCATCCCAGAAATATGGGCTGTCTTGCGGTAACACTATCTGTTACTGTACTTCTGCCCAGTGCAATTAAGGCTTCAGGGGGGGAAAAAAAATATATCTGCAACAGAGGTTGGAAATACAGAGCTGGCTGAAACTACTGCATCCTAACATCTGTGCATAGGACTAGCTCTAAAAAAACGAGACAAAAATGTTAACGTAGTTCATTGGGTAAATGAAAACCGCTGTTGTCCTTGTGCAATGGTAACATTAACATTCTTGTTAGCTTCTGCAGAGTATTCCTAGCTTTATGCATGGGCATTTATGGGTGATTCTCTACATAAATAGTGGTTATAAAAACCTGTATTGATACCAGTTAGATATAATCATTTTGCATTTTGTTTGATCATGAGATCAGCACCATTCTAAATAACTGCTCTCAGAATACATTAACATTACAGCATAGTTCATAATATCCTACTTGCTTTTTTCTATGGACTAGTCCGATACATAAAAATTACCGGTGCCAGGGCATGTCTTTTCTGTATTTTATTGCGTATGTCCCAATGTGTAATCATGGAGAAATGGTTTCACTGGAGCTGTACATCGCATTTAAAAAAAACTAAAAAAAAAATTGGTTTACTTCAGTTTTGAAGAATTTATTGACCTTTCTGTGCCTGCATAGAGCAAGTGTCATTTTATACCAGCGATCTTCATAAGAGAAAACTATCAGCCCATAGTCTGACTCGGGCTGCAGTGCTATAAAGAAACCATTATTGACTTCATTGCAGCATGTTGTTTATAAGAACAGTTCTTCAGATAAGAGACATGTGCAACGGCAGAAAACAGTACAGTTATATTTGTGAAAACTGCTTTGATCTTCTTTAAACAATCGCTGATCACCAAAATATAGTTCAGTGATGTTTTATACAGTAGATCAGTGATGTCAAAAAGGAGCTATAAAAGTCTATACTACTCCTTCTACAGAATTCCACATGCAAAGAACAAAGTACTGGAGAGAGAGGGAGAACCATCTAAATAATATTGATAATTAGCGCATGTTTGGATTAAAAGGCCAAATTTTCTACTATCCTATGACATTTAACCAGGGTGTCTGTATTTATGCTCTCCATGCAAACACAATAAAAGCATCTCATCTTATTTTTAAATGTTAAAGTTCACAACTATTTTAAAGCACAAACAAAACCTTTATTATTTTGACAACCATGTTTTTTTAATATATAGTTTGATGAAATCTTGACCATCCTGCCTGTGACACTTTAACAAACAGTTGGTTCTTTCCATTTCTTTCCCTTTCATCTTGTTTTGATAAATCTTCTTGTTCTTGTTTAACAGATGTTCCCGGTTGCCGGTCGATGTACAGGAATGTTGAAGGCTACCCAAACATTGATGGTAAATAGCGTAGGCATCTCCAGGAAAATTAAAACTGGTCTCAAAGCATATTTATATTATACAGCAGATCAGTAACTGTTATAAGATACATGATTTATTGAGTCGTTTTGTTGGAGTATAACTAAAAAAATAATAATAATAATTAAGATGTAAAGCCTGCAGCAGTTGTTTCCAAAAAGGCTGAGTCATACATTTTATTTCCAAAAATAAAAATGAAGTGCAGAATTCAAAGTTCAGAGCTAATCTCTGGTACTCTTTTCTGTTAAGGGACATACTTCTCAAAAAGAGAGGTGTATTCTGTTGTCATTGTCAGAAACAGAAATGAAATATTTTCAAAACCTTTTTTTTTTCCTGTTTTTGCAGCTGAATCCAAAATTGTGCTTTTATTCTGTAAAATGGACAAAGGGGATTAATCCTGAAAGGCCGAGTAATCGTGTAAATTGTGAATTCACAATCATTTGCCGCTTTACCTGCATTCTGGTATTCAGCAAACTCTGCAATGCCGTCAATTTTAGACTAATTTGACATCTTACAACAGTCGTGGACTTGCGGAGCACTTCACACCACTATATGTGTGCGGGCTCTTGTAATTTGACTATTCATCAAGTATCGAAGTCTGTCACAGTAGCGAATTCGACAAGGTGTATTGTGTCGCATTCGCCATGTTTTACTTTGGCAGACTGAAGTGGCGAATTAGGGGGCTGATGGCAGGGCTCCTATACTGTCCAACTGACTGCGCTACACAATGCAAGAGATGGTTACTGACGCAGTTGCGTCTTCACCATGAGAATCCTCTGTTTAGTGACTAAGGAGTAGAGAATCGGAGCGTAGCCACCCAAAGTGATGAGAATTCACTTTGATAGTAGAATTCTCACTTTGATGAATAAGCCCCAAAAAGTTTAATTTTGCTGCAAAAGTTTGTTTTCATTTCAGCCTCAAATGACAGAATTCGTTTCCAATTTTTCTAACTTCTCAGCTTGATAGATGTTACCCCTTGATGTCTAAATATCTGTAACTTGAGAGGGTTCAAAGGCGGGCTACTAAAATAATTAAAGGAATGAACAATATAC